>PQXP01000002.1:82324-119292 GCA_002973495.1 Apiotrichum akiyoshidainum | reverse complement strand
CGGACCATGGCGATGCGTCGCCTGAGGGCGAGCTCGATGAGGATGCATCCGCGGAGCGCGTACGAGATGTTGTCGTTCCAGAACGAGAGGTAGCCCTGGGGGGTCAGTACAAGAGCAAACGAGGGGAAGATGTGCGCGCCGCACTGCGGCGCGCACACAGCATGGAGGGACAAAACGTTGATGCTGCGCAGACCCATGGTATGGCCAACTTGTGCCACAGTCACCGAACCCTGCAGCTGCCGCACGACCACGGCCACGACTTACCGCCTTGTCCTTGAGGCCGAGTAGGAGGACCTCCTCCATGAGCGTCAACCGCGGGAGAGTCTTGGTCTCGTTGTCGTCGCTAAAGTCGCGGGGGTCATATGCGACCTTGTTGCGACCTTCGACAGCCCCTGATGCCGCGCTCGAGTTGGCGACGCGGGAGTCTGGGCGCGAGCTGCTCGGGTTGGAATTGCGGCGCTCAAAGGTGTCGCTGTTGTCGCCGTGTCCACCTCCGCCGCCGCCAGTGGCCCCGGCACCTCGACGCCTCGTGAGGCCTTCGGACATGAGTTTAACGCGGGAAACGGGGGGTTGTCAGGGGAGGCGTGGAGAGGTGGGCGGTGGGCGCGCAAGTGAGTTGTGCGCTGTGTGTGGGTGGTAGGGAGAGTACCGGTGGGGGAGCTTGAGATGGGGGTTGTGGGGATAGGGATGGATAGAGTGAGTAGTATAGTGTTGAGGAGGGGTGGAATGATAGCGAGCACGGTCAAAGGGGTGAGCGCTGGCAGGAGCGTGTACAATGCGTCACGTCGTCGTTGCCTGGCCTGCCTCGTGGCTGAGGCCCGGGGCTGAGCCGGCAGAGAGGATCCTGAGCCTGCCAGTCACAGTGCGCAGGTGGACGCGGCGACTATACAATGGCATGCCATGCCCAGCCAAGCCAGGGTAGCCCCGGTGGGTGGGCCATGGGCCCAAATGCGCCGGGCGGTGCGTGCTGCCTTCCGACGGAGATAGATCTCCATATCCAAATATATAATACATTACCCCCCAAAATTCATTAGCGGAATCATTATTCAATACATTAGCCCCATTAGTATTACTCCCCCCCATATGGCCGTAAACGCCGACAGGTGGCATCCTGCGGCCAAGGTGGAGGCCGGACCTGGCTGGCTACAGAGCTGCTCCCTCCCCTGGTGACATCAATAACAATAATAAAAACAGCGACAGCGACAGAGCCTCTTACCCTCTGCCCTCATCCACAATGTCCAACCTGTGAGCTCACCCCCTTTCAAAGCTTCCATGCTGACAACAGTTATGCCACAGAGGTACGCCGGCGCCGAGCCCCAGTCAACGCACAGTTGCTAACTTTCAGCCAATCCCGAATGGCAAGGTCATTGTCGACACCACAGCCGGCGAGATAGAGGTGCGCTCTTCACCGCTCGAGTTCAAGCTCACACCAGATCGAGCTCTGGGGTAAGGAGGCCCCCAAGGCCGTCCGCAACTTTATCCAGCTCGCCATGGAGGGTACGTCACTGCTGTCCAAACGAGACCTGACATCACAAGGCTACTACGACGGCATCATCTTCCACCGCATCGTCAAGAACTTTATCATCCAGACGGGCGACCCTACGGGAACTGGAATGGGCGGCGAGAGCATCTATGGAGAGTCGTTTCAGGATGAGATCCACAGCCGCCTCAAGTTTAACCGCCGAGGCCTCGTCGCGATGGCCAACAATGGCAAGCGCAACACAAACAACTCGCAGTGGTTCATCACGCTCGACAAGACCGAGGAGCTCACCGGACGGCACACGCTCTTTGGCCGCATCCAGGGCCCGACGTATTACAGTGAACTTACACCGATGCTTGGCTTTGTAGCTGACAGCAGATGTCCTGAACATTAGCAACCTCGACTGCGACGGCGAGGAGCGGCCGCTGGTGTAGGTGTCCCGGCCGTCATGTAAGAACCTGCGCTGACAGCTTTCAGCCCGCCCAAGATCAAGGGTATCCGCATCGTCGAGAACCCGTTCCCGGACATTGTGCCCCGCATCACCGCGGCGGAGAAGCGCGCGCAGCTCGAGGCGCGCCAGGAGGCGCAGCGCGAGATGGCCAAGCGCGAGAAGCGCGCCAAGGCGAAGAAGTGGGTTTACCATTTAATGAGCCAACTAACCTGCAGGAACACGGGTCTGCTGTCGTTTGGTGAGGCAGAGGAGATTGCCGAGTCCGAGGTGACGATCAAGAAGAAGGACATGGGACGACAGGACTGTGGGTTCGCAGAATTTGAGAATTGCTGACCCACCAGTGATCACCACTAGCAGCTCAAAAGAGGAGAAGAAGAAGCGCAAGGAGAAGCGGGAGGAACCTGAAGAGGCTCCCGTCGAGGCGGAGCCTCGAGCCCACGCCGAGTCGTCAACCAAGGCCGAGCGCAAGGTAGGCGCTGATCTCTGTGGCGAGCCGCTGACTCCAGGCTGTGGACCTCAAGGCCATCCGTGCCGAGCACGAGCGCCGCAAGATGGGCGACGCGTAGGTTTTGACATGCCCTTCTTAGCACTAACCTGCAGCGACTCGCGTAAGGCGGACATTGAGCGGATGCAGGAGGAGATGCGTGCGCTGAAGAAGCGACGCGGCGAGGACTCGGACTCTGACTCGGACACGTCGTCGACGCGGGCGCGCCGGCGCAAGGGGCCGAGTTACCTGGAGCAGGAGCTGGCAAAGTACAAGAAGGGCCGCGGGCGCGCCGCGACGCGGCACAGCCGCAAGGGCCGGCGCGACGACGACGACGACCTGATGCGCGACCTGGACCTGTTCAGCAAGCGCGTGCTGCAGGACGACGGCGAGGGCGAGGGCGACGGCGCAGACAGCGGGGCACGGGATGAGGTGCCAGAGGCAGAGGGCGGCACGGAGCTCGATGGCGTCGAGGTCGACAACGACGTCGGGTGGATGCGGCATGCGCTCAGGTTTGCGCACGAGGTGTCGGACGAGACGCGCCGTGCAGAGGACGAGTACACTGTCATTGACCCGCGCGCAAAGGCCCGTGAGCTCGCAGCCGACGAGGAGCGCGAAAAGGAGCGCAAGCGCGCAAAGCGCGCACACAACCTGTAGTATGTATGCATGTCGACTAGATGATGCGAGAGAGCAGGACTCGAGAGGGAATTGGTGTTGCTGGGTGGACGCAGATTGATGCACAGAAAGATGATACAAGGATTCGAACCCGCGGATCCTGGGTGAGCCGAATCGCCGGATACTTTAGAGTTAGTTGGGCAGCTCTAGTCCGCATCACTATTGCATCATTGTTTGGGTAAAAATGAACCCCCCAGGCGCTTGGATGGCCTGTTTCGGTTGGGAGGGTTCAGGCGGTGTGGCTGGGTGAGGAATGTGCGTGCGGCTTGGACGCCCCGTGTGCCCTGAGTAGTATCTGTCTGGATGCATTGTTTTGTGCCGTGGTGCGACCTCCGGTGCACGCTCGGGGAGATACGGCTCTACATTGTTGGGGGAGCAGAAAACAGGCTGTATTATCGTCCAGCAACTGTGGTATACATTTTTTCTGCATGGCACCATTATCGTTAATGGGAGCTGGGACTGGGAGGTGGCACGATGGAAACGCGCAAACTGCCGGAATTGGTAATTCTGCCACGTGTTTACAGTGAAAATGATTCCGATCGTTCGATGGTCCTTGGTGGCGACTGCAGCAGTACCAGTGGTGGGTGGGACGATGCCTCGTATGCTTGTCAATAAATATACTACGACCGTCTACTTGCACTGTGTAGTGCTTGCTTCTGGCCGTCGTTTCAAGCCACCACTTTCTCTCTCTCTCTCTCTCATCCATCCATCATCTTCTACAACTTGCACAACACCCACCACGATCATTACTTTCTCCCCACTACCACCCAGCCAGCAACCCACGCACACACACTCGACACCGCACACACACTCGACACCGCACCCACCCCGCCACGACAATGTCCGCGGTGCTCGCATCCGACATCTTCTCGTTCGAGGACGCCGACGACTCGTCGTCCGTCTCTCCCACCACCGCCCTCTTTCCGCCCCAGCTATCGTTCCCCGGCCTTGATATCGACAGCGCAATGGACCCCTACCTCTCCCCCAGCAGCCTGTCGCCCCGCAGCTCCGACCTCACCCACCACTCGCTCTCCCCTCCCACACTGCACGACAGCCCCCGCTCCAACCTCTCGCTCGCCACAGACGAGTTCCTTCTCAACAACTCGTTTGCCACAGACGAGCTCGACATGCTCATCTTCCCAGAGGACACCAAGCCGGACATTTCCTCTGTCGATGGCCTCGCTCCCCCGCCACCCATCCACACCGCCTCCATCAACGGCTCGTCTCCCTTTGAGATGAAGCCGACATCCCCCATGCCGTTCGAGTTTGGCAAGGCCGCGCCCCCTCTTGACACTTCGTTCCAGCCCATGAACCTCGCCGCCAACCTTTCCGCCATCCCCCCCATGGCGTTCGACGGCATCCTCGAGCAGTGGCGTCTGAACCTCGCCGCGGCAGCCCCGCCCCCCGGAGCCTGGATGCAGCCACCGGTTCCCGTCTTTCCTCCTGCCGTCCAGGCCCCCCGCGCACCGGTTGTACAGTCTGGTGAGCTACGAAAACCGTCATGGCATACAACTATACTAACCGGCAGCTGAGATCTCCGCTCCCCCAGTGGTCAAGGAGACCACTCCCCCTCCTGCCCCTGCCCCTCGCCGGAGCGCCCCGAACGCGCCGCTGAACGCCAAGCCCGCCGCTGCCGCTCCTCCTGCCAACGTCGGCAAACACAACAAGACCGAGCGGAGGTACCGCCAGAAGGTGCAGCAGGCGCAGGCCGACCTCCGTGACGCCGTCCCCGCGCTTCGTGTTCTGTACGGCACGTCTTCTGAGGAGCAGCGCCAGACGACCGACATTCGCGCGCCCGACGGAACTGTCGACGGTCTCGGCGAGGTCACACGCCCGAACGCGTCCGCCAAGGCGACCATCCTCATTGGCGCCAAAATGTACATTGAGCTCCTGCAGCGCCGTACCGCTACTCTCCAGCGCAAGGTCGCCGAGCTCGAGGCCTGGAGGCAGCAGGTGGCCGGTGCCGAGGACCTGAACGCGTGGCGTTCCGATTTCGACCGCCGCGAGGCGATCCTCGCCGCCCAGGCTGCTGCTCTCGCGGCCGCCAATGCCGACTCGTCGGACCAGGACACGGACGAGGAAGAGGAGGAGGAGCAGCCGACCCGCAAGCGCGCACGTGTTACGAAGAAGAAGGCGCCAGAGTCAAAGGTCGGCACTGGTGTTCGCGCCTTTGCTGCGTTCGCCGTCTCGTTCTCAATGATGCCTTCTGCGTCCAAGATCCTCAGCACTGCGCCCCAGGCCGTCCCCAGCGAAGCCGTCTACACCGGCCCGCTGTCGCGCAACCAGGTCATTGCGCGCCTGCCGCACATTACCGCCGAGCACTCTTCGCGCCTCCTCGCGCGCGCTCTTCCTTCCGCTCTTGTCCCCGAGCCGCATACCATTGTTGACTGGGCGTTCCGCCTCATGCTCGCGCTCGCGTTTGTCACTGTCCTCGCTCCCGTCCTTGAGCGTGCCACGCGCAAGTACCAGGACAAGAAGACTGGTGCCGGCAACGTCGTTGGCCTCGGCAAGGATCTCCTGCAGCTCACGTTTGGCCAGCCGATCGAGCCGTCCTCCGAGTGGAACAACCTTGCTGCGCGCATTGTCGGCGGTGTCGCTCACCCCCCCGCGCTCGTCCGCTGGCACGTTGCGATCAAGCTCCGCCAGTCGTCCAACGACCCGTACAGCCTCGCGCTGCACGCGCTCCTGGCTCCTGAGCGCTCTTCGTCGCGCGCGACCTGGATCGAGGCCCGCAGCAAGTGTGAGCCCGAGTCGCCTCTCGCTGCTGTGCTCGCCCTTCCCCTCGACGAGGCCTCGCGCTCGCTCGAGCTCGTCCCCCCGACCGCTGCCCCGATTGCTTCTATTGCCGAGCAGATCAACCTCGTTCACCTCTACGATCTTTACACGCGCTTCTTCATCCACCTCGTGAGCGCCGTCGGCGACGCGACGTCGCTCGCGCCCATGCTCGCCAACGTGCAGACCTCGAACCTCTCGACCGAGCTCAAGTCGCTTGGCCGCGAGATCCACGGTGTACTTCACGGTATGCCCAAGCACTCTCCCTCGCACGCGCTCAGCCTTGTGCTTCTCGGTCTCTGGGGCCTCTTCTCGGGCTACACCCAGCCTGCCGTTCTCGTTTCTGCGCTCGCCGCCGAGGAGGTGCAGGGCGCTGGTGCCTCGCTCGCCAGTGTCTCCGCAATGCTCGAGCTCTTGTACCCCGGCAGCTCGAACCCGCACCCCGCCGCGTCCCCGGCCCTTATCCCGGCGAACGCGCAGGCGATCGACAAGCTCGCGCTCGCGTGCATTGGCTTTGTCGACCTGCTGTTCTCGTCCTCGGCCGCCGCGCCGCCCTCGGACCGCCTCGCGGCCGGCCAGCGCGTGCAGAAGGAGGCCGCGCGCCTCCGCCTCGTGCTCACGCAGGCGACGTTTGTCTGCCTCGACGAGGACGAGGACGACGAGCCGCTCCCGTTCGACGACGCGAGGCAGAAGCTCGTCGCCGTCCTGTGTTCCGTCGGCCGCCGCGCCGCCGGCCGCGGCGCAGACGACGACTCTGGCCTCGACGACGACGAGTGGTAGACGCGCAGCAGAGAACGGTAAAGCAAAAGCACGAGCACATGTGCGAGCAGACGGCAGAAGCGAACGAGTATACATAGAGCCCTCCCACCATTTAGCTAGTCTCCCTCTTCTTGAGTTATTCGGATACCCCTCCGCCATGGGCGTTGTAGATGTCATGTACATATTGCGCAAGAACGGGCTGCTGCGGCGACGGACGAGCAGGAGAAGATGGAGGTGGAGGTAGAGGTGAGCAAGCTGGCAACGTGTGCATCTGAACGCTGCGAGTACATGTCCCTCTCTACCGCCAGTTACCTGCCGCGGCCGCCCCCGCGCTTACTGGTGCTCGCTGGCGGCGGTACCGAACAGCGCGCGACAGGAACATGCACATGTCCGTCCCCTGTCCTGCCTGTCCTGTCTGTCCGGTCGGCCGTTCCTATGTTCGCTTCCCTGCGTCGAGGGACCCGCGCCGCCGACCTGGGCCTCACTCGCACAGCCCTGGCCCTTGCACGTACCCCCGGAATGTCGCAACTCGTCGGACGTCGCAACTCGTCGGACTCGACGGACTCGACAACTCGTCGGACCTCGCAGGCGCATGTACAGCCACTGCTCGCTTGCAGGCGCGTTGCGCGTAGCCTCATTCTCAGAGCCTCCGGTGCTCCAGCCCTCTCGCCAGCCACTCGATGTGTGTGTGGTGACGCCGTTCTCCTGCCTCCACTGTGCTGTCTAGTACCAATACATCAATAAAAACAGTCGCCACTGAAGCGCAAACTGGCTGCAATCGGCAACAACAACACCAGCGTGCCTGCAGAGACACGTGCAAAGCCGAGACTGAAACTCGAGCTGGCCAGAAGCGGTGGTGTGGTCGAAATGAAGATTCACATGCCGGCGGCGGGATGCTGCGGGGAGCGCAGAGTGGAGCAGAGTGGCGTGGCGTAAAGTGGAATGAAGTCGAGTACAGTGGAGTGAGGTATGCTTGGAGCTTGAAAGCGCCGCTGATTTGGGAGCGGGGCATTGCTGCTATTGCAAGAAGGCTATCGCAGGATGCACGATGCACGATGCACGAGTGTTCAGAGTGAGGCGGAGAGTGGAGATCTGGCGCCACACGAGCCTGGGTCCGCCGGTCCGCGGACTGCATTTGGCACCGGACACTGGGCTCTGTGCAAAGCGCACTGGTACGGGTACTTGTCGCAGTGCCAATGCAGCACGTCAGCAGCCCTATCAGGTGGATGCCGACCGGAAACCGGAGCGGAGGCCGGAACGATTGGCGATGCTGGCAGGGCTGGTGGACACGTCTCGCCGCGGCTTCGGCCGGCCGGTGACACGAATGAGTGCCACAGCTTATTGTTGCGGTCTGGGTGCGGGTTCCTGGACGCCCTGCCTGACGTACGGTGCGCGTCCTGCACGCCTGGGTTCCGAAAGGCTCCCATCGCGCGGGGCGTGCTCGGCGCTCGGCGCTGGGCCGTCGGGCCGCCACCGCGTCATGTATCAGTGGAGCGGTAGTTCATTGATCTGATCAGCTTCGGCTGGCCTGACCACATCTGCTGGACGCGACTGGAGTGGGTGGACTGGCTGACCCACAGTGCGAGTGCGGACTGGTGGACTGGCTGACCCACAGTGCAAGTGCGGACTGGTGGACATGTGGACAATTGGGGCTACTGATCGCCCGTTCCCAACTCTTGGTCCGTGGCGCCAGGCCCCGGGGGGCGGAGGCAGCCTCCCTTCATCCTCCTGCCCGCACAGGACCGCGGTGTCGAGACGCTAGCGCACCTGCGCTTGGCGCCCATCGGCACGCTCCAGGCTGGTGCTGCGCGGTGGCGGGCCGCCGAGCATCTCTTGGCAGTAAGCATCGGTTCACCCTCATAGGAAGCACGACAGGCTGTTGTCTCACCGCTGTCTCACCTGGGTCCGGAGGCCGAGTAGCGCCCGTGCGTCCCTGCTGGAACTCAATCCTGGCCGAGAGAGGGCTTTGTCAGCGGCGGACCGCAATGTCGGCGATAGCTCCGCGGCCGGAAGGCAGCGAGGACCGACGTGCTGTCCTCGCCGCGCCGTGTGGCGACCGCAAGTGATGGCTTTATCGGAGCGGAATTCAGGCGCATGTATCACGTCTGGGGGGTGCACGCCGCCCCGAGTGCCGAATGCCGAAAAAGACGCTAGCTAGCTTTGGAGATCTGACGACAACAGTTGCGGTGACAACCTGTGGCGGGACGGAGCGCGGGGGGACCCGATCTGGATGCAGCTGGGCGGAGAAGGTTGTGGAGCGAGGACCTGATGCCCATGCGGTCCTCCTGGTGCTGGACCGGTGATGCTATCCATCCAAGGGATCGGACCGCAAGGGTCGTCTTCAACAGTTGCTGGCTGTAGTGATAGCATTCGAGTCTTATTAGACGGAGCATATTCAGTTTCTGCGTCTCGGGGGTGCGAGGGCTCGGATGCAGGAACCAGCGTTCCGGAGTTCATCTGGGGGGGTTGGGGATGGCTGCCCTAGCGTGCATGTGGTGACTTGAATAGAATATGGAAAAATGGGGTCGAGCACCGAGTATTCGGGATCGACGAGAAGATTGAAAGAGATTGAGGCGTCGTCTGTTGCCCTTGCCTTGCTCCACCCACGCTTATTACTCTTGCACTGCACCCTTTCTATGTCTCACTCTGGTGTGTTCACTACGGCCAGAGTCCTCCTCTGCGTGCCTCCAAAGAGAGACTAACAAAGCACGAGGGACTGACAGAGCACGAGTTTTAAACGAGCAGCGTGAGAGAAAGCACGTCCAATAACGACGATGCAGCGCACTGTGCCCGACACGGGCTCCAACACGGACGGGCGAGTGAGTGAGTGAGGAAGGGAGTATGTGAGTGAGTGAGTGAGTGAGTGAGTGAGTGAGTGAGTGAGTGAGTGAGTGAGTGAGTGAGTGAGTGAGTGAGGGAGCGAGGGAGTGGGTGAGGCAGTGAGGCAGTAAGTCAGTGAGTCAGTCAGTAGTCAGTCAGTCAGTGAGTCAGTGACGGAGTGATGAGTGTGACCGAGTGAGTGAGTGGGGGAGTGAGGAGTGAGTGCTCCAGACCACAGAGACGGCGGCCATCGGGTCGGACAGTTGGCTTGCGAGGCAGCGGGCACTTAGAGCCGAGACAACAAACATACGCTGCACCTGCGTCGCTGGCCTGCGTCATCTCTCTCGCTCTCCGCGGCTTTCTTCGACCCAGCTGGTGTGCAAAGTTTAGCGCATGGCAGAGAGCAACACAAGCTCTGTCGCGATGCTTGTTCACAAAGTTCATCAAAGATGCATAGCGACACCAACCACAATTGCACCATCTCGTCTGCCGCGTGCGCTACCATCTCGGGCCAGCCGACAGGTCTCACATTGGCGCCCGAGCTCAGCTTTCCTCTGTCACTATCTCACTATCGCTCCGCCGCTCTCGAGAAGGCAGAAGGGGGTGGATGGTGGCACCGAAGATCCAGACAGCGACAGAGGCGCCAAGAGAGGACAAGAGTCGTGTGGTGGAAGCACGTTGTCGGCAATCCATGTTCAGTGGGGTTGTTTACCAGGTCTGAGTCTGGTTCCACGACCCCTTCGGGCCTGACTCAAAGGCCGCCCACTCGCCCGCTTGCAGCGCGGGGGCCGTCGTGCTCCCCTGCTCCAGTCTCACGGCAGCCGCACCTCATGCCCTCATGGTATCATGCGCCGCCATTCCAGCCGCGCAAGGCCAGCCCCTGCCGTGCATGCATGGAGCTGCTTTGTGCAACAACATACGTACTTGCCGCCGCCACCGCGTCAGGCCAGTCTCCAGCACCAGCTCATCGACCCGCCCAGCCCCACCAGTGGGGAGATCCAAGACATGAGCTGGAACTGGAACATGCAGATGTATCCTGTTGTCGCTACGAGCGAGGTCGTGGCCCAACATGCCCGACTGTTGCTCTTTGTTGCTTGCGCTCTTTTGACTCTTTCTCTCATCCACCGCTCCCTCTTCGTATTTTCTTCCACTGACCTCGTGACATTTGCGCCGCCCACAGTGGTTACTCCGCAACATACTCGACCTTCGTCGCCATCATCCCCAACGCCATCCTCAACTACATTGCACCGATACCCACTCACCTCGCCACCACGCTGTCACCCATCGTGTCCGCCCTCTCTCAACCCCCAGTCTATGCCAACACACTACCCCGCCGCAACATGACCCGCCGCAGAGCGGTGACAATCGCTACGCCCGCAGACCTGCACGACCTTCAGAGTCTCCATGACCACCCTGTGCACCGCTGCAGGGCACACAAGGCCGCAACGAGGCCAAACTGGGACGTGGTCCCGAATGGTGCGTACATGAATACGGCGATGGAAGCTTGGAAACACGCCGCGGCGTCGAAAGCGTAAACAATCACGGCACCGAGTGGAGGCGGGGTAGTGGAGGTCGGCCGGGGTAGAATGGTTGAATTGTCGTCGCCGCACGGTCTTCTGCTGCCATCAGAAACCTGCTCCCCAACGTGCATAGCCACTCCGGCGAGCAGTTGGGGAAGAAAGTGAGCGATGGTCTCCCCTGCATTCCGCTTGACCAACACTCCCCCTTCTCCCTGCGTTGTCTCAGTCTCAAATTTTACGTCCTCATCTATCCCCTCCGCTTCGGTCTCATCTCCTCTCCCCCTGCTGTCCGCAGACCTGCACAAGGCGTAGACCCACTGTGGCACATGCTTTCCACTCAGCACTGCAGTCCATAGCCTCAGAGTCGGCACTGTAACTGATACTAACATGCAGACGTCGACTCGGTAGCAAGCAGCCGCGCAAGCACACCGGCTCCGCCACCTGCCCCTCCGACCGGCGGAGAGCTTTCCATTGCGTTCCACACCACAGAGTCTGGTGTGACCGTCCCTCCTGCCTTTTATGTGAGTTATGATACCGTCAGGTGTAGCTGACCCCCGAGCCTGGGCAGTCTATTCCTACTGTTCTCTCATTCACTCTTCCACCCGGCGCGAGTCTGCCGTTGTCACTGAATCCGTCTCTCACATTGTCGCTCATTGGGCGGCAGTCGAACGGTACCGAGTCGCGGGTGATCATCGATATCTCGGTGTCGCTTGCAGAGGGGCTGGCACTTTGGGCCCGCGATGCAGGAGCTACCGGTGGTACTGGCGAGGGCGTGGCTGCCACTGCCCTCCCAGCAGGCAACTACACGCTTCCGCTCTCCGCACAGGTCCCTTCTTCCCCGCGCCTGCCACCGACGTTCGAGGTTCCGGGATCGTCCTTTTCACTCACATACGCACTCTGTGTGGCACTGACCTGTGATGTGCCCACTACCCCGTCTTCTTCATCACGGAAACAGCGAGCGCTCGTTGCGTCCGCAGCTGAAGGATTCGAGCTCTTGCCTCTTACTCTCCCTTCCCCGCCGCCTCGCATTCTGCCGCACAGCTTTTGGGTCCCCGCCCCATCCCCCGGCACAGGAAACCCCACCGAGCGATGGGTCCTCAACGCCGCGCTCCCCACAGCCACCTACTCACCCACATCGGTCATCCCGCTGGAACTGAGCGTCCACCCCCCGCAGGATCCGTTTGAGCGCGACGAGAAGCGTGCGCTGGCCGCCTTGGAACGGTCCAAGGGTTGTCCTACCAACCTCCCCGACGATCCCGAAAGTGATGAGGAGGGTGACGAAGATGGAAACGAGCACGATGAAGGGGGTGGAGGCGAACTCTCCGGGTGCTGGCAAGGCTCCTCGTGTTCTCCGTCACCCAATGGTGCTGCTGGAACTTGTGCGACTGCCTCTGCCATGTCAACCCCCGTTCTTCGTCCCCGTGTCAATGCCGAGAGCGATACGGCCATTGTAGTTCGCGTCGCGCTCGTGCGCGAGGAGCGGATAGGCGAGGAGCTCACCGACACGACGACAATAGTGACTCGTATCGGGTGGATGCCTCTCCGTCGACGGACGCCTGTGACGCTGTGCGCATCTCTCCCACTGATGATCTCGTCCGGTGGATGGGAGCACGGCTTTACGACAGTGCTAGCGCTCGACCCCGCGCGCCCCGACGCAGGCGTGAGCGTGTCATCGACGTTTGCGCTGCGCATCGACGTCATCTTCCTCTCGACCGCCTGCCTCCTCGACGTGACTGGTGCCATGGCGCTGCGACCCGCAATCTTTGACCTCCTCCCGTCCCTTAAGCACTCGCCGGGCTTCTCGCCGCCGCTGGCAGGCGCATACCCCGACACTCTCTGGGCCCAGATAGAACGCCTCGCGCCCGCGGTCCCCCGCTCGCTGCAGGTCCCGCTCGTGATCGGCTCAGTATCAGAGCCCCGCGACGCCCTCTACACCCACCGCTGGACAGACTTCTCCCTCGACGCCAACGGCGACGTCGCCGTTCTCGTCGAGGGCGAGGACCTCTCGTCCGAGAACGGATGGCTCGTCCCGCCGCCAAGCTACGCCTGCGCGATCCAGCACGCGCCGTACGTCTACTAGATCTCGAGAGAGGAAGAGTCATCAGCATCCAGCATCAACATCATCTACACCAATATCACCAGCACCTACACCTGAACCTGCAACAGACAATGACTCGGAGAAGACATGGGTACTAATCGCCGGCCGTGACTCGTGACTACTGTATTCTGTTATATTTCCCCGCCAGCCAGCCTCAGATCCACAGCTATGCCTAACCTGTACCCTCGCCGTACACTACCCTCTCGGTCCCCCTACTCCTCTCGCCCCCCCAGCCTCCTTCCTCCCTCGTGCCCTACCCTACATGTTCGTAAACTGTACCGCATACACGGGTATATCTGTCCGCCTGTATCTATTGCATGGATCTGTTCATTGAGATTTTGCGCGGCAGGTACTGAATGAAGGCAGGAGACGTGCACGGTCCGCAGTCCGCTCGAGGCCCCGGAACAGGTGAGTAGTGATTACATGTCCCAGCTTGCAGCATTTCTCAGATCTTCACGACAATCGCATTTCACCTAACAAGCGCTGCCAATTGGCATTCCCGCCACTTCTACATTCATTGGTATAGGGCCCAGTTTTAGATGCCCAAGCGAATGAGCTGCTTGACTCCCGGTGCCCAGTGGGTAGTGTCACCGCTCGACTGGGTGAGCATCTCGACGTGCATGGCGAGGGCGGTGTTGGCGTCCTTGCGCTGGATGGCCTCGACGATGCCACCGAGGTGGGAGACGGTCTCGGGCGCAACAGTCTCGTTGTTGAGGTCGTCGTACAGCGTGTTCAGGCGACGCTCCGTGTCGGCGACAATACGCTGCAGGTGCGCAGGGGGGTGCGAGGCCTTGATGCGGTCAAGTTCAGCCGTGAGGCCGTCAAAGACCGGGCGCGACGACTGCGGGATGTGGCTGCGGTCGCCTGCTGGGTGCTTGTTTGTGGGAGCGGCAGCAGGCGGGGGCGTCGGCGAGTGCGAAGGAGCGCGGGGCGGTGTTCCGGCACCAGGAGGGGGAGGACCCGCACGGCCGGGGGGAGGGGGGCCACCAGCCATGCGGCCGGGAGGGGGAGGACCACCGGCCATGGGGGCAAAGTTGCCCATCGGCTGCTGGGCTGACCTAGCACCGGCCGGACCCAGCGGCGACATGGCGCGCGGGGGAGGGGGACCAGCCATGCCGGGAGGAGGGGGGCCGGCACGGGGCGCTCCTCCACGGGGAGGAGGAGGACCGGCGCGGCCAGGAGGAGGAGGACCGTAGTTGGACTGAGGCGACAGCTGGGTCTGGATCTGGGGAGGAGCCTGGCCGAACGGACCCTGGATGGGGGGAGGCGCCTGGGCAGGGGGGGGAGGGCGGTTCTGCTGTGCCGACGAGGGGCGAGGTCCGCCCTTGGGAGGAGGGGGGAGAACGCCGGGGGCAGCGCGAGGAGGCGAAGTGACGCCCTGGGGAGGGGGAGGAGCACCGTACGGTCCAGCGGCGTCCATGGGGCCGGCGTTGGGGAACGGCGCGGTGATGGCAGTGGGCTTGGGGGTCTCACGAGCCGACGAGGTGGGGCGCTTGGGAGCGGCCAGAGGAGGAGCGTCGTTCCATCCAGGAAGGTCGCGGCGCTGCGAGGCAGGGACCATGGGGGGATCAGACGACGGCGACGCAAGGTGCTCGCCAACTCGGGGAGGGGGAGGAATGGAGGCAGCGCCGTACGACGGGGTAAAAGTCTGCGCAGCGGCACTGTAGCCCTGAGGCTGCGAGTCGTAGCCGTTCGAGAAGCTGTTCGTAGGCTGGTACGAGCTTGTCGGCTGATACTGGCTGGTCGACGCGGGGGGAGGGGCAAAGCTCGAAGCGCCGGCAGGAGCGTAGGTCGACGGCGCAGGAGCATAGGTAGACGCCGCAGGAGCATAGGTCGACGGTGCAGGAGCATAGCTCGAGGCAGCCGGGGGAGGAGCATAAGTCGACGAAGCGGTCGGGGCGTACGCCGAAGGAGTGGGGGCAGGAGCGGCGGCCGGGGCGTAAGCAGGCTGGGCGGGAGCGCCGTAGCCTCCGTAGCTGGTGGCACCGTACGCGTTCGACGAGTATGACGGCGCGGCCGCAACGTGTCCGGGGACGGGAGGACGGGCACCACCCCTGGCGGCACGGCTGCTCGAGGCAACAGCCGAGGCACCAAAGGCAGTCGACGACGACGAAGCAACGGGCTGCTCGCGGATACCAGCAGCGGCGAAGAGGCGGTCGCGCGACTGGCCAAGGGCACCAGCAGTGCCAACATAGTCCTTGGGAGTCATCTGGACGTACTTGGCGGCAACGTCGACGAGACCCTGGGTGGCAAGGAGGTCGGCGTACTCGTGGAAGCGGTCGTAGAGACCCGAGAGGGCGTAGGTGCGGGCACCCTCAGCGGCAGGGTCGGTGGGGGTGGCGAGCTCCTTGTCAACGTAACCGGTAGCAGCCTGGAAGACGGCGACCTTCTCGATGAACGACTGGAGCGCAAACGCGTGGGCCGAGTAGCGGGGGGCGTCGGTGGCAGCCTCCTCCTCCTGCATCTCCGAGGTCCAGATGGCGACAATGTGCTCGAGGTTGCGGGCAGCGAGGTAGCAGAGGGTCGCGTCCTGACGGGCAGTCTTGGCGGCCTCCTGGGCCTCGGGGGCGTCCGAAGCGGCGAGAAGCTGCCACTTGAACTGGAGACGCTGGCCGAGCTGGTCGGCGAGGTTGCCAAATTCGGCATCCTTAGCAAAGGTGCAAAGGACGACAAACACAACGCGCCACTCGCTGAGGTCGGCGTTCTGCACAATGTCGGTAAGGTCCTCGGTGACAATCGACTGGAAAACGCGGAGGAAGGGGTGCGACATGGTGCGACGGGTAAAGTACGCCTTCTGGGTAGAGGCGAGGAGCTCGGGACCGCCACGAACCGCAAGAAGGAGAGCATCAGCGAAGCGGTCAGCGGCAACGCAGAGGTCGACGGCCGAGGCAAAGTCGCCGAGAACGAGGGCCTGAGTGATAAGCTTGTCGAGGTCGGACTCGCCAGCGGGGTAGATGCTAAAGTTGTTGTMCWTGCTAGAATGTRYMTMRGAGACAGGAGCGACGACGCGCCGGAACCAATAGTAGCCGCAACGGACGAGTCGGCACGCTCGTGGGGGATGACGGCGTCCAGGGCCGGGTTGCGCAGGGTGCCGGAAGCCATGGAAGCAAAGAAGTCGGCCTCGCCACCAGTCGCGGGGGTAATAGGGCGGTCGTCAAAGAGGCCGTTGTTGGCACCCTCGGTAAGAGCGGTGTCAATAGCCGCGGCCGAAGGCTCCACCTTCTCGGCAGCCTTGTCGGTCTTGGGAGTCTCCTCGCCGCCGCTCTTCTCCTCGGCGACGTCCTTGTCGCCACCATACTTCTTGATAGCCTCCTGAACCTGACGAGCGACGTCCTCCTTGGAGAAGCCAAGGAGGGCGATGATCTCGTCACGGGAGTTGGCGGTAAAGAGAGTCTGGATAGCCTTCCAAGCGGCTTCGTCCGACTTGGACGCAGAGAACTCGTTGAGCTTCTCCTTGTCGCCAGCAATCTCGGCGAGCGCCTTGGCACGGTCCATTATGCTCTCCTCGGTGACGACGGAGCGGAGGTGGACGACGCTGCTCTGGTTCTTGCCGTTGGCGCCGGGGAGGTTCGAGACCGAGGTCAGGAGACCGCCGTAGCCAAAAGTGGCCGAAACGGGACGGCGCATCCACTTGGGCGCAACGGTGAGCGAAGTCACGTTGGTCTTCTCGTCGCTCGAGGCACCGGGGGGAGAGCCGGCGAGAGCGCCAAAGACGTCGTCATCGGAAACGTCCTGTGCAATCGGTGTCGACTCCTCCTCGGCGGGCTGAGTGGACTGAAGTGAGTACATGCCAATGTGGCCGTCAAAGGAGGCGGTCGCAAGCATGTTGGGGTTGGAAGGGCACCACGAGGCCTGGAACGACCAGTCGTTGGTGCGGGGGAGCTCGCCGACAATGTCTCCAGTCTGGGGGTTCCAAAGAAGAGCGCGGTTGTCCTTGCCACACGACACGAGGAGGTCAGAGTCCTGCTTGCACCACGCGACGGACAGAACGCCCTTGCTGTGGCCGCTGAGGATACGCTCGGGGGCGCGGGTGTTGCGAAGGTCCCAGAGCATGATGATCGGCGACTCGTCGTCCTCGGACGAGGTGATGAGGCGGGTGGACTGCTCGGGGTGCCAGCAGACGTCGCTCATACCACGGCGCTTGCCCAGCTCGAGGCCAGCACCGCCCCTAGACATGTCACCCTTGGCGGCGCCACCGCCGTACTGGAGCGAGACAATCTCCTTGCTGGCGCGGAGGTCCCAGACGGAGGTGTATCCCGACGACGACGACGCGGCAAAGACACGCGCAACAGTGGTGTTCCACTGGAGCGACGTGATCTCGTTGAGCTTGGTAGAGAGCGGGCCGGGGGTGATTGGCTTGCCGAGGTTGTTGAGGTCGTGGATAAAGAGCTATTGTTAGTCCAAGGCCTGCAGTTGGAACCCACCTCGGCCTTGATACCACCAGAGAGAAGGAGGTTCTTCTGGATGGGGTTAAAGTCGAGGCCGCGGACGGGGCCAGTGTGGGTGTCGTTCTTGAAGACCTGGGAACCAGAGTCGCCGGCGAGGATCTTGACGGGGTCGTAGAGAAGCACCTCTCCAGTGTCCATACCGGCGGCGATCATGCCGCGGCCGCTCGGAGCGGCGTCGGGCTGGGACCAGGCGAGACGGTTGAATCTATACAGTGTTAGCAAAAGCCAGGGAATGTGGAGTGACCAGCGACTGTGCACAAGCCCGAGGCGGGCCCGTGTTGTCACAACATTGGCCGCGACTGTCGAGACCAGGGACCACGTCATGAGCCGCTGCTACTCACCGGCTGGCAACGCTAACGCTACCCTCGGGGCCGCTGTTCTCGCGGCCGAGGGCATATCCCTGGGGGTTGGGGGTTCCATCGCGCTCGTAAAACTTGGGTGCCCAGATCTCGAGCTTGGAGTCGTTGCTAAAGCTCTCGTCGAGGGCACCGGCAGCGTCACCAGTGACGAGGTAGGGACCGGACTGGGAAGCCGAGGAGGTGTCCCACGCAAACGTCGCGGTGCGCGAGATGTCCTTGAGCTTCATGCTGCCGGACTGGGTGGGGGGGGGGGGTCGTGATACCTAGATTGGGGGGGTGTCAAAGACTTTGGGACGTCTTGAGGACTTTAGGAAGAAGCTGGGATCGGCTTCGGACTTGTTTACTTTAAAGGGGGAGAAGAGGTGCCGCGAGACGGATCTCAAACGTGCACAAGGAGGTCGGAATGGCTAGGAGAAGGAGAGTTAAACCTTCAGCTTGGATAGCTGGATCGACAGTACCGGGGCCTGTCGAAGTCGGCGATGGGAAAAGCGATTACTCTCGGAGAAGGCAAGGCGGGACCTGAATACGGCCGGCGGTGCTTGATGCCAGAGGAAAACGGGGGGAGGGGAATGCTAGCGGCGAGGGAGCTGTAGCGCGGAGAATGAGGCCAATCCCGAATAGCGGAATGAGGACGTGCGGCGGCGGGGGAGGAGATGGGCGGTGGTGGTAGGGGGAGAGTGCTGGACTGGGTCGCGAGCGCTGTTGGTGGCAAGTAAGGTACCATAGTAATTTGCGAGGTCGGCCGGGCCAAGTTCAACAACGTGGGCGTTGGAGGCAGAGAGGCAGAGGTGATGGTCAAGGCGGTCGATTGCATGAGGCAGTACGAGCGAAGATTGAGTCAGCATATGATCGTGTCCGGTAGTGACGGAGACTCCCCCTCCCGACCCCGTGCCTACGGACTCTCAACCCCGCACCCGCGGCACCAGAGCCCAGCCGCGTTGCCAGAAGAACGGCCTTGTCCGCCGACCATGCATTGCGGACGCGGGCTCGACGGGGGTAAAGCAGTATGCGCTGGCTAGCCGAGGCTACTGCTGTAGGATCGACGACGAAGGCCGAGATCGACAAGGCATGGGTGGAATATGGGGTAGCAAGGAACCAGAACAGTGTAGCGTCTGCCGTCGGCTACCAAACCCATCGTCCACACTACACGGAGAACGATGGCGATCAGGCCCTGCTCGGCGTGATCGCCATCATCAACAGTAGAGATCGCCGTGCTGTGTGCCGGGACTGGTTCCTATTTCGCGAGGTTTCTCTCGCTTTTGCCAGTGCTCGGCAGACCATCTCTCTCTCTCTCTCTCTCTCTCAAGGCGGGGCAGTGGGCAGTTCTTTCTCCTTGTTCCCACGCTGTAATGTGTGGAGGGGGGGGGGGTCGACGTTGACGGGCCGAGGATTGACACTTACGAGCAAGCGGTATCCGGAGTTCCAGCTAGGAGGTCGGGGTTGGGGAGGAGCGGCGGGGTGGGTGCCGGTCGATGATGGGAGTCGAAGAGTATAGAGATGATTGAAAGAACAAGAAACGAGAGATCCAGAGATGTGTCTGCTCAAGAGACCAAACCAAACGGGAGGGAGAGTGAGTCCTGTCCTGGCTGGGCCTGTTTGGCAAGCAAGCCCTCTCTCTGCTGGCTGGGCACTACAGTTTGCTCAAGCTTTGGAGTGCATCCTGGGCCACTGGCCACTCTGTCGACCTCTGCTCTCCTGCCGTTGTGCTCCGTGTTGAGGACATCCAAGACACTGAGCACAGCAAGCAGCATCAGCAGCAGCAGCAGCAGCAGCAGCAGCAGAGTGCAGTTTCCAGATCCCATCCCATCCCATCCTCCCTTTTTCCCTTCCCCCCCACTCCCTTCTCCCCACTCTGGCCAGGCTGCTGCTCTGCTGTTCTCAAGGCCAAAGGGCATTCCACCCTGGGTAAGCCGAGCAGCCCAGCAAGGGACAGGTGCCTTTTCACCCCTTTACTATTTCCTAATCCGGAAAGTATCCCCCTGAGGAGCCTGGCTGGGACAACGGCACGAGACCCAAGGCCCGACGTCCCAGTGCCTGCTGGTAAGTTGGACACCGTCATCATCAGGTCGCCGGCTTGAAAGCCACGGCCAGAATGGTCCCTTTTCACCTCTGGTCTGATGCCTTCGCTCTACTCCCTGAGCTCTACCCCAGTTTCCCTTGGGGTAATGGCGCTGCCGCTGCTTCCTAGAATAAAACTGGGAAAAAAAAGAATTGGCAATTTGGCAATCTGCAAGGTTTTACTGGGACAAGGGCATGAGACGAGAGGAGCTGGAGCCTGAGCGCCAAAGTCAGCCAGCCAGTCAGCCAGCCAGCCTGCCCAGTGGGACGAGGCCTGTGCGGCAGTTTTCAACGGGGAAACAGTGTCACCTGACCGCGGGACCTTGCTCCTTCTTTTCTATTATTGCCTTGTTCTAATTCCATTAGAACACTTGTATGAGGCATTTAGCAAAGCATCGAAACACGCATCATGCCACTGAGAGAATACAGTTAAACTCACCCCTCCTTGCCCTCAAAAGCTCCAACGACAACGCCGAGCCGACTCTCCCTCTATTGGCCTGCATCGAGGATGCCCCCGCACAACATTACGAGAACTATTCATTTACCCCCCCGCACTCCCCCTCCTTTGAGCCCGCCGACGCCGGGACGGGCACCGTCTCGCGACACTGTCGGGAGAGGTGCCACTTTCCACCACACCGAGGATGGTGCATCTCGTTCGGCGTCAAGAACTTGGCTTCTTATTCTACACATCTGGCTGCTTGGCTTCCACTCACCGTCCCCTCAGTGCAGGCTTCAACAGACAAGAGGGATAGGGGGAGGCAGTGACTAACTGACTATGTGGCTCTGGCCTCTGACCGACCAACCCCATTCTTGACGCGTCCCACTCGTTACAATCCGCGTCACGCCTTGCGTCAATCCCGACACGGACCTGTATCACACAAACTGTATGCATCCCCTCCCCCCTTTGCTTTCAGCGATATCGCAATCTCGCAATCGCAATCGCAATCCAATCACACCCCTTGCTCCGCTGCAATTGCCCTCCACCCCTCCCCAGTTCGGCCAGTTCACCGCTCCGGCCACATCGGACATCCCCTGACGGGCAGGTGGAGCCGCAGCGGAACGGTGACTTCTGATGTGCATGTTGCAATCAACTCACTATTGTCGTGTTGCGCCGTACCTCGTCAAGACAGGTATGACGACGGGCTGACGACTTCTATACCTCGGCTTGCCACCGGAGGCCCAGCAGCCCAGCATCTTGTTGTTGTTGTGCTGGTGCTGGCCTCGGCTCTTGGCACTTCGCGTCCACCGATGACCATTGGCCTTCTGGGCCAGCTGCTCGTCAGACGCGAGCTTTTCGGCTCGGCCGTCCTCGCGGTGACAGCGCAATCGACAATCTCCTCCACGGCCCCACGGAGGGTGCCCATGTCATGGATTCAAAAATGCTATCTCGTCCCGTATCTGCATCCGTCCACACGGGCAGCAGTCGCCACGTCGATAGTGGCACGTGGCCAGCACGCACATGGCAGCACATGGACGCCTCCGAGCTCCGAGCCGGCGAACACAGGCAGGTGCAGTGCTGATGCAGTCTAGTGCTCTGCGCGTCCACAGCTGCGCACCAGTGCTGCGCACGGGAAGCGAGCTGCGCGTCCACCCCCGCGTGCTCGGCATTCCCCACCCAGCGGCGGCGTCCGCCGGCACCCTCATATCGCCCGCCATCTCCGCACCAGCGCCGGACAATGCGTACTCCGAAATCCGCGACGCGCAACCGTCGTCGAATTATTACGCGACTCACCGAAAGGATGACCCAATGTTCGTCACACGGGTGGAGAACACAAACCCGCTAACCCGACAACTCTGCACCCGCCTGCGGACGTTCCCGTGGACACGTGATGCATGTTTACGGCGACCTCGCCGAAGCGGCGCCATCCGTTTATTCTTTTTGCAGTCTTTTTCAGTCCTTTGCAGTGGAACCCGCATCTATTTTCGAGTGTGCGCCTTTCCGGGAAAGCTAACTGTATTTTTCTTTCGTGTTCAGGATTCCTCGGCTGGAGAGCTAGCTCAGTCCATCGAGAACCCTCTCTGTGCCGGGACGTCGGCCAGTAGCTCGGAGCTTACAGGCCTTCATGGCTAGTCACCATTCCTCGTCACATCGTCACACTCGCAGACCTCATCGCCAGCTCACGCAGAGTAATCCGCCCATTGCATGTCGTCCCGCAGAGTAATCTCGTGTCGAATCAAAGGGCTGTGCATGGGGCATGGGAGGCCCGATAGGACTCTGCCTCCCCAACAAACTCCCTCCTCTCACATCAATGCGCTCATCTTGATCGGCTTGCGAACGGCCGCGGAAGAACCCTCGTTGAACTTGTACTTGGCCTTGAAGCGCTTAGCTACAGGCCCGTGATCTGAGACTAAAATGGCGAACGATAGCGGATAGACAGCAAGAAAGATAGGTTATCATTTTCGCAAGATAGCGTATCGCAGGGTCAGCATCAGCTCTAGCCTCAAGTAGTCGTTCCTTCCTGGGAACTTACCACCTTCAGCCTCGGTAACAGGGACAGGCGCCTTGATCCGTCCGAAAAAGTCTGTCGCGGCCGCAGCTGGCGCATCCGCAGCTGCTGTTGCATTCGAGCCAGTGCGCGCCGCGCCGTACTGTTCGGCCAGGGTATCGGCCGTGGCGCTGATCGTTTTACCATTAGCGTCGGCGCCGGCCTGTCCGCGCCTTTGAGCAACCTCTGCGTCCATCTGTTCCAGGCGTTAGGTACCGAGCACAGAAGACAGCCAACGGGCCCATGCACGACACAGCCCCACATCCCTCGCGCGCGCGCGCGCGCGCTAAGTCGCCACTCAGGAATGTGGCAGCACTCGCGACAGGGCTGCTGGATCCCACTCACCGCCTGTGCAATAAGCTGGCGCACGGCGAATCGACCGGCATGAATATCTTCCGCCCGCTTGCCGTCATAGTGTACAAACACGTCGATTGCGCTGCAGTCAGCGTACCATTCCTGGCAGTCCACTCACGGCTCGAGCCGCATCATCGGTTGCCCATCTTCGGTCTGTTCCTGCCAGAACTTGAGCCCCAGGGGAATCATCAGCTCGACGAGACGACCGAGCACTTTGCGCTCTTGGGGTTTAACAATATTGGCATTGACCTGGAACATCAGCTCACTTCCGCGCCGTAACCCTCCGAGCAAGGGGCGACTCACAGGTCTCAGAGGTGGCGAGATGATGCGCATCAGGAGGGGGATGAGCTCGATCAGTGCACCCTGCGACGAGAACAACGATCGGAGCGCGGGCGGGACTGAGCTGAGGAGCGCCGTGGCAATCTCCTCATTGTTGGTGCGTGTCTGGAAGGCCTGGGGATATCAGTGCGCGCCCTTGTACCGCCTCTACCGGGCATTTTGCCGTCCGATGAACACTTCAGAGCAAGGGCCTCCGCTTCACACTCACCTCGTAGTCGGCCTTTGGCCAGTCAATCTGTTTTGCGGTGTTCGCCGGCGACGCAAAGTGCTTATACCATGGAACGATGGCGTACGGCATGTAGGTCATGAGCTCAAACTCCATGTTCTCCGAAACACGCCCAGCGAGCCGATCATAGTACGCGACCCAGTCGTGGAGCTGACAGATGTTGGCAAAGCTGGCGTCGAGGGGCTTGAGGTTGGTATAGTTTTCGAAACAGCCTTGCACGACACGGTCGTACTCGCCGCACGCTTGGACCATGAACGCGAGTCGGTCGACGTATCGGCCATCGTCAATACCAAGTTGCTTCCTCCTCTGCTTCGCAGCCATCGGCGCGAACAGTGCATTCCAGGCCGTTTGCAGACTTGTTCCAGAGTCTTTTGTTCCGACAGCCGCCGTCTTGATCGCGTCTTGCGTCACAACGGGCGATTTCGATTTGATAAACTGGTGTCAGCCACGTCTCTCTCCACCCCAACCCACCTGCAGAGTGTTCAAGCAGCTGCGAACATCGCCAGAGGTAATGTCCACGAGCGCGGTGAGTACGCGCAAGTCGGCTGTAAGCTTCTCGCGGTCGCAGATGTCCCGGAGACGCTGGACGATAAACTGGGAGGGCGGCTTCTTGAAGCGCACAATACGTGCAAAGGGACGCAGCGGGCGGAGGGCAGTCGCGTAGAGGTCGTTGCAGATGCAGATGATCGGTCTGCGGAGCACCTGAGCAGGGGCATTGGCTTTCCGTCAGAGTCAGCCCGTCACATTGCTACTCACACTTCTTCTTGGCCGGGACGTCCTGGATCAACTTGATCAGACTACGCACAAAGCTCTGGATTGTCAGCGCCACATAACCGGTCTCTGCTCACTGTGTCACCGCCACCACTGGCGCCGTCAATCTCATCAATTATGACACACGTAGGGCGTCCCTCCGCCCCCAGGCCGGAGCCTGCATCGATTGCGTTCTTGATACGGGTCGTGACAGTCGCTGCCGACCGGTCGTCCGACGCGTTGATCTCGAGTGTGCGGTATCCTGCGTGACGGGCGACAACGTGCGCCAGCGTCGTCTTTCCATATCCTGGGGGTCCGGAAAGGAGGAGCACCTGGTGTTAGAAATGAATCACCATCGCGAACCCACTCGTTCACGCGGACGACCAAGTGGGTCAACCTGATGTCAGCTGCAGCACAAACACATGGCTCACAAACTGGTTCTCTTCGTCCGCAGCCCTGCGTTTCTTTGGCGGTATGCGCTTAAAGACACATTTGTCCCACTCCTTCAGCCAGATCATGACCTCGCGGTGGACGCGCTGTGAGTCAGTGTATGTGAGGTCCAGCCAAACTCACGTCTTCACCCAGGAGATCGTTAAACTTCTTGGGTCGATACTTGTCGACCCACATTGTCGCTGCGAGAGGCTTCTGAGCCTGTCCCTCCCTCTCCGCCTCGATCTGCATCTCACGCTCCATCCTGTTGTTAACCACCTTCCGTGGCTCTGGGTCGCAGACACTCACTGGACAGCCTTCTCGCGGGACCGAATCTCGTCGACCTCTTGCAAGAGCTTGTGCATGGGCTGGGAGAGCAGGTTAAGAGCGGGACCATCGCAAGTCGACAGCTCAATAGGTGACCGTCGCCGAAGCCTGCGCTTGAACATCACTTCCGAGCCGTTCGCCATCACCGCTGTGATGCGTGGGAGAATACGTCCAACATCGTCGCGTACCTCGCCGGACAGGTCGACTTGCGGGGGTGGGGTCAGCCCCACGCGCGTGCGAGAGGAAGACGCCTCCGCCGCTGGGGGGTGAGAGGGGACGCCAAAGTCAAAGTCCATTTCAAAGGTAGCGCCGTTGGAGGGGCCGGCCACCGGCGTACCGTCGTCGTCAAACATGGACGCGCCGAAGCTAAAGCCGTTAGGCGAGTTGGTTGCACCATTAGCAGGCGAGGTGATTTCCTTTGCGGGGGGTGTCTGGGAGGACGCATCGCCATTCTGAGCGCCGTTCGGTACGCTGGTCTGAGTACCGTTCTGGGCGCCGTTGCTACTCTGGCTCTCGCCGCCAAGGGATCCAAGGATGGCCGCACGCCTACGCGCTGCGGCAGCAGCCACCGACTCGGGGTCGCGTTGCTCCAGCCTACGCACGGACATCGACGCCTCCTCCTCCTCCTCCGCCTCCATCATTGCGCGCAAGTCGTCATCAAAGTCCGGCTCCTCCTCGAACGGGGGTGGCGAGTATCCTGCGGAGCTGCGGTTGAGTGCCGCCGCAATGGCAGCCGACGGGATCGGGGCGGGAACGACATTTGCGGTGGGCTCGTCGTGCTTGGCGGTATCCGCGGGCTCGAAGTCGAACAGGTCGCCAGGTTCAAAGATGGCCATAGTGGGTGGGTTTCTAGCCGGATGGTGGTTTGTTGATTTGTTGTGGACAACCAACATTGTCTTTTGGTGACTTGACCCAGGGACGCGTCAAGGCGCGTCGACCGGCAGGCAATTTGGTTCCGTGTCTCAACCTCCCCCGCCACCTTCTTGGCCTCCACCGGCGATCATGTGGCATTCATGTGGCATGATCGGCATCTCCTGCATCTCCCGAGTGCGCGAGTGCATTACTCTCGCCGTGCTCAGGCGGTTTTCGTTCTGTAGCTCTGCCTCCACTCGAGCATTACGCACAGTCTCTCTACACTCTCTACACTGCGTACAACCGCTTTTCCAGCTCTGGGCGACCCAGCATTACTTCGAGGAGGCTGCACGGACAGACAATAGAGGGCTGCGCGGACTTCTTCAAACCAGCCTGGCAGAAGCTGGTGGAGGCGGTAAACATGCAGACGGTTATGCAACTTGACAAGCATCCGCAGGACAATGAGAGTGTCCTTCTCCTCGCACCTGCTGCTGCAGATATCAAGTGATCATGCAGTGTATTGGTTGAATGTACACGTGCAGTTACAAGGAATAGCTTCTATATCCAGGCAGGGAACCGAGCCTGATGTTGATACCACCCCCCTCGGAGCGTCCACGGAGTGCCCTTGGGCGACGTTCCCCACGATGTGTTTGCTGCGGACTCCGAACCTCGCCCACGATGAGTCCAGGCGGCGGCCCTTGGCCGGTCCGGTGGAGCAACGCAGGTGGAGGTCCGAAACACAAACAAAGGATTTTGAAAAATTAGATCCCGTTCCGCAGATCAAGCCAGGCAGAGAAAAAAGTTTGAGGTCTTCCATCTCGTGCTGCAAGAGAGTTGGAGAATATGCAGAGATGTCTGGAGGAGTCGGAGATGCAGAAGGAAAAAGAGAAGCCTCGTATGGGGCTCGAACCCATGACATTTTGATATCTTAGTAGTAAGAGTCAAACTATCTACCGACTGATATAACGAGGCAGCTACAGGAGCTTATTGATTTCCTTTGTTGATTGTCACTCACAAAGGCAGTGGATGGAACTGAGGAAGCGTATCCAGTGTCGGGGAACAGACCGCATGATGTGAAGGCCTGAGAGTTGCGTGATTATGACAGCTTCCATAGGACAGTGGCCTCTGGGAGCTCACGTTGTGTTGATTCGCGGCGGGGGACGTGCTGAGACCTGTTTGTTTCGAGTCAGATTGTGGGTGTGACTGCAATGCACTTCGGCTGCTGTTGTGTCTCCGCAGTGAGCACTGCCCCGTCCGATGGAATACACGCTTGCAATGGTGACAAGGATGCAGGATAAAGAATACAGGGGTTGCAGAGAGAGGACTCGTGGAGCAAGAGTTGTATGGGGAAGCACTCCTCCACCCCCGCAAAACGACCTCCACTTTTGGGTTGTTTTTCCGCCCACGCACCGACCCACGCACCAGTTCAATCGGAGACAACGTCGACAACGAGCATCCATGCATTCTGGCATGGTGCGGTTTCTTTCAGCAACTCTCTCGCTCGACATTGTTACCTCCTTCATACCACTCATAACTCAGTGTTCTTCCACACTATTCCCCCTAGCATCACCCTCACTCTAGCCCTCTCGCCACCACTCTTCCAATGACCGTTCGGACCCGCCCCACAAAGGCCAAGAATTCAGCTCCGGCGACCAGCTCGTCGGACTCTGACGTTGTGTCGTCGTCCCCGTCCACTCCGTCGACCCCCACCGAGGCGACTCCTCTCGTGCCTCAGCGCCTCCCTCATGGCCATCCTCACCGCCGCCGTGTCTTCCACCGCAAGCCTCGCCTCCTCACTTTCCAGGAGAGCGTTGCCGCTGTCCCCTGGCAGACCGACAACGAGTATGTGACCTACGGATACAGGCCTCAGCTGTACAACGTTCGCGCCTGTCTCTGGAGTGCTATCGGATGTGAGTAGATCGCGAGACTATCCGAACGCAGCAGTAGGAGCCCGCGCTCAAATGTCGCTAGCCCGCAGCAATGTGCGGCACTGACAGAGCTAATTCTCTCGCAGATGTCCACAACGAGACGGTTAACATTCACACTCATTCCATTGGTGCTCTCTTCTTTGCTATCCTCCTTCCCCTCCACGTCGCTGGATCGCACTTTCCCACCGTCTTTGGTGCCTTCCCCGGTCCTGACTCTCTCCCTTCCACCAGCATCATCGACAAGGCAGCTCTTGCCTGCTACTGTGTTTCGGCTATTACCTGTCTCGGTCTCAGCAGCTGGTTCCACACCGTCCAGTGTTGCTCGAAGGGAGTTTGTGAAATCGCCCACTGTGGTGACTACGTGAGTACGATGGTGTTCAGAGGGCTCCTTCATCGGCGTCACCGCCTACCCGCCGAGACCTGGAACTGACAAGTGAAGATCGGCATCGTTGTCCTTATCGTTGGCTCTATCCTTCCAGGAATGTACTATGCGTTCCACGACAACCCTATTCTTCAGGCTCTGTACATGGGTATGTGGTGCTACCTCGGGGTATCCTCTGCTTTAGACTAACAAACAGCTGGCATCTCCATTGCGGGTCTCACCTCCGGATACGTGAGTTTCCATGGCCTTGACTACCGCAACCAGTGACTGACATGTCAGATCGTTCTCTCGCCTCACCACCGCAACCACCGCTGGGACCGTACTCTGACCTTCATCGCTCTTGGTCTCTCAGCCGTCGTCCCCGTCATGCACGTCGTCATCGCCAAGGGCCTCGAGTATGCGCGCACCAGGATGGGTTTCGACTACATTCTGGCTGGTGGCGCGAGCTACATTTTCGGTGCTGTTCTCTAGTGAGTACACGATAGCCACACACGTCAAGTGTCCGTGTACCCTGTCCCGGGACAAGAGTTGCCGGTGGCATGTGGCCGGTGCGCGGCAACGTTGCTTCGTGAGCTATTTGCGAATGTGGCACACCGGTGTGAATCGGAACGCGCGACTGAAGGGGCATCCGCATTCAATCCGCTCGCTGTCCACTGTTCTCATCCGGATGTACCGGCTCCACGAGGCGATGATGAACCTTAGCACAAAGCAGAATACAGCTGACACACGCCGCAGCGCCGAGCGTATCCCCGAGAGCCTCTTCCCCGGCAAGGTCAACATTGTCGGTTCGTCGCACCAAATCTTCCACTGCTTTGTCCTCCTCGGTGCATGGTTCCAGTTTTCCGCTCTGCGTTGGATGGTCGTCGGCAATGCTACTGCCTAAGCGCGTAGCAGTGCGGCACGGTATGCGCGGTGGCATAGCGCACCACATGCCTCGCCCGCACACGGCAACAAGAACCCAAACTCCATTGTACAGAAGCCAACCTGCAATCCTACCTTCAAAGCGCCGATGGCTGGCCACGACGACGAGGCGCCCCTTATCTGTAACACTTGCTTGCATTGAGGGCCAACGCACGCCTAGCTACGACGCTTGCCTCGCCGTCTTCTCGCGTCTTCTTGCCCCTCTCCTCTGCAGCATCCGCTGCCGGCCCGGGATTCAACTCCCTCGGTATCTACACACCTTCTGGGCCCTCCACCGGTTCGTCCCCTGATGGGAAACCACGCTCGTGCGTGATGGCAAGCTCCCGCACCCGGCGCCTGGGACGTGAATTCCCGAGAACCGCCGCCCATGCCCTCACCGCCGCCACGATAGGCGTAGAACTAGACCATGATTTATGCACCTTTGCTGGAAGGCTGGCCGGAGTTGTGGGGTGGACAAGCACGACAAGTACAGCATCGCAGCAGGATAGCATGTCGATAAAAAACCCAATATGGTAACAAATACACAAAGAATGTCCGGAACACAGACGGGGACAAACGACAGCGGGAGCACAGACTCTGGCTCAGACACAGCCCAACTGCTACTCGTGGACCCACGCCGGGTTGTACCGGGGCGGAACGGCCTCCTTGGGCTGCTGCTTGGGCTGCGGCACACGGCCGGCATCAACCTCCTCTGCGACTTCGTCGTGGTGCGCAAGCGGGGCAAGCGCCGTGCGCGAGTCGAAGGGGTTCGGGGCCGGCTGCGCGTGTCCGTACGCGCCCGCGCCTGCGCCACCGAACGAATTCCACGGCGCGGCGCCGGAAGCGGTGGCGGGGGAGACGGGGCTCCGGCCCGAGTTGTGCTGCGAGTACGAGAGGGCGTAGTCGCTTGGAGGCTGGCTGCCGTAGGGGCCGGGGGTGGTGTGGCTCCCGTACGTCTTGAAGGCGGAGGTAACGGGCGACACGGGCGACACGGGCGACACGGCGTCGGTGGCCTGCGGGTGCGAGTTCAGCGTGTCCTTTGCCGTGCTGTAGCCGGACGACGAGGGCGGATACGCGTGGTTAGACGGGCGGGCCGGGGAGGATGCCGTGCGGCCATCGCGCTCGCCGGCGGCCTCGCGCGCCTTTTGCTGTGCTGGTGAGAGAACACCTGCGACGTCCGCTGTCGTGATGGTGAGCGGTACAACATTCAGCTCCTCATTCGTGAGATGGTGCAGCGACGCGCGCGACGCTGCTGTCAGAAGATGAAACAAAGAACCAAATAAAGTAGAAGAAGGGGCTCACCATTGCCGTCTGCATCGTATATCTGCTTGTCCGAGGCGTCAATGTCAAAGACCGAGAGGCGATTGGGGCGGCGGCGGCCCCAGCGCGAGGGCTTGCGCTGCCCGGTCTGCGCCAGCGGGACCGAGTTGTCGTCCGCACGCTGCTTGCGGCGGCGAAGGCAGAAGAAGAGAAGAAGCGCGGCAAGGACTGCCACGCCACCGACCTGAAGTGGGTGTAAGCTCATGTTGTGGGTAGAGTACGGGGACACTCACAATTCCACCGACAATGGCACCGATAGGAGCCTTGGACGACTTGCTGTCCGTCCCAGAGTTGGACGAGCCGCCGTTGGCGGAGCCGCCGTCAGCGGAGCTGCCGTTGGAACTGCTGCCATTGTCGCTGCCGCCCGTCGAGTTCGTCGCACCCGGCTGGGTCATGTCGCCGCCCGTGGTGGTGACGATGCGGCCGCCAATAAAGGTGAGATACTGCCCTGCGCTGCCGGTGAACATGACATTGAGTGTATACTGCTTCCTAAAGTCCAGCGGGGTGAAGAACATCGTGACGGGGTTGTCGGCAAGCCATGGGTTGCCCTGGGTATAGCTGGTCGTTGCCTGGCCGGTAAAGAGCGGCGGGTCAATGGTGACGTTGAACGAACCCTCCTCAGATCCCGTGATGGTGCGCATGGAGATGAACGATGTGCCAACCGGTGGCTTCAAAATAAAGTAGGCATTTGGCGTGGTGGTTTGCATGCGCGGAACAGTCCAGCAAGAAGAGCCTTGGGACGTCGCGTTTTTCCACTCGCCACACATGGTACCGTTCGTCTTCCAAGCGTCTCCCGTCTCCGTCGACCAAGTGATGTTGGACGAAGGGTAGTAGTAGTTGGGGTCTTCCGTGGTTGCCGAATACGTTGTGTTGCCCAAGGTGGCACTTTGTGGTCAGTATCTATTCCTATCCAACTGCGCCTACCCGTTGCCTCCGAGCTCGACCGTGACGACGATCAGTGCAAGGCTGATCTTGCCGCCGTTGAGCGTGAGCGTCGCCTGCTGAGCGACATTGTCCAGCCCTGTCACGGCAGCGAGCAGTCCGGTCTCGGTGTCGGCCATCTGCAGCGAGTAGCTGTTGCTCTTTCCGCCCACGTCGACGGTGAACGATCCCGACGCGGTGCCGTAGAAGTAGATGGCAGTGCCCAGGAATTTGAGGCTGGCGCTGGCGCCGACGAGATGGGTGGAATGCCATGACGCTGGGTACGAGTTATCGGTGTCCACTGGATACAATGGTGTGTAGTATGCCCACGACATGTTGGCATACGTCTGGTTCCAGGCGGTGTCAATCGGGCCAGACGCCGAGGGTGCGTACACAATCATGGGCGACATGTCCGTGATTGTAAAGTTGGACTGTTTGCCGACGAGGTGAGGGACCGAATCGGCCGCCAGCACGAGGGTCGCCGAGGCGAAGAGGTGGGCGAGGAGTGCCGCCCAGCGCGGGGTCGACCACATTGTTGTTGATGAATGAGCGTGTGGATGAATGAATGTGAGGGTGTTTGTTGAGAGAGGCTGACAGGAGAGGTGCGGGCGGATATCGGATATCGGACTCGACGCTGATGTTGTTGAAGGGCTCGCCGCGCACTGGTGGTACTGTGGAGAGGGTGTTTGTGGCCCTATGCAACAGAGAAACGAAGAGGAAGAAGGAACAATGGAGAAAAGGACAGAGAAAAGAACGAAGAACGTGTCTTTCTCATTCTGTGGGATGATCCGCCGCTAGTCTACTCAACTCTGTTCCACTTTTTGTCGCAGCAGCAGGAAGCAGAGGGGCGGATCAGAGGCCGGGAGTACGTGCTTCTGGATCTTATTCGTTTCAGGATAGCCAGCCGGATGGCTCAAAGCCAAGCCCCAGTTCTGTGTGGCGTCCACCAGAGAACCCCGCGGGCGACGCCACTCTTTTGATAGCTAGATCCCACAGGCCAAAGCTCGCTTGCCTCCCCCAGAAACTATACCAATAAAGAGAAACAGCCCGCTTCACTCTAGCTGCTGTTCTCGATGCTATCCTCCGGTTCCGCTTCACGTCGACTGTTGTTTGAAGGCAGACAGAGGAGCCCTCCTCCGATGGAGTCGAATTGGGGTTTGATGGAAGGAAGCTTATATATGCCGAGATTCTGGGGCCAATGTTCCTGGCCCGAAGGACCAAGACGCTGGAAGCTGGAGCGCTGGAGCCTAGCTGAGAAGCGTGTTCCGTTCATGCTCACTTCCATCGGATCCCCATTTGACACACATCGCTAGAGGACCGAGGTCGCGTCTCTATGCTCAAATCATCCGCGGCCTTTGGGAGGACACAACTCGGATTGGAGATAGGCGCGTCGAGCTGCGGAAGCACAACATGTAGACTGCAGCCAGACTGCATTGGCAGTGGACTCGAGCTATTTTGCGTCCCCTCTCTCATCTCGGTTTCGTTTCGATCATCCTCCCTTCCGAGAGCTCAAGAGCCTGCTCCCGACAGCCTCCTAAGTTGCGTTGACGAGTCGGCAACCGCCCCTGTCTGAGACACAATGTTCTACCTGAATCACCTGCCGCCGGAACGTTTCGGGTCACTGGCCACCCCTTCCTGCAATCCTGTGACAACCGCCGCCATACGACTGCTGCACTCTGTAAACAATCAACTTCCGCGGACATGTTTGCCTGTTCATCTTCACAGGGTGATGCTGCCTCACGCCCTCATCTGCTGACAGGTGCAGGCGTCAGCGGCGCGCTGTAACTAACATTCTCCGTTCTTTCGACTTCCACCAGGCGCCTGGAGATAAGGGGGAGGCGACGCCCAGACGATCGCTATACGACATACGACGATGGGCTCTGTTTACTCGCTTTAAACAGTGTCATGTGGCGACACCTACACCCTGGCACGTTGGCCGGTTGGCCGCTGCTGCTACCCACTGGGCGGCACTTGGCCAGGGTGGGCAGGTTTGGCGAGATTGCCGACCTCCACTTGCGAGCACTCTGAACCTGCTGTGACGCATTTCATTTGGCCGTGGGCAGAGCATCTCGGTTGTTGCCTTTCACAATCCACCTCACACCTAGTAGTTCACAACATGGCGGCCCTCACCCTCTCTGACGTGACCATCGTGCGCGCCTCGCCCGAACAGGTCAAGGCGACCTACGAGCACCACTACCCCCACTGGGGCCAGCCCCGCGGCTTCAAGACCGTGGACGACTACTTTGAGCGCGAGATTCGCCTGACCCACCCCCACCAGCCGTGGTCCAAGAACGACGGCTTCGTTACTTGGGCACTTGTTCCCAGGTCGGACCCGAACACCACTGACCTGCTGGCCAGCTGCGAGACGTGAGATTCTTTTGACATGCTGGACGCCGCCTAACCAGCAGCTACCGCCGCGACGCCCTCGTTATCCCTCCCGGAGAGACCACTCCCCGCCGTACCGTCTCGTACGGTATCGCCTCGGTCTTCTGCCAGCCCAAGCACCGCGGAAAGGCCTGGCCCCGTCACCTCCTCTCGCTCGTCCACTACGTCGTCGCGTCTCCCGAGGGCTCTATTCCCGAGTTCCCCAAGGCGTGGGGAGCCGCTCCCGTCATCTCGCCTCCTTACGGCAAGGACGCCGCTTTCAGCGTCCTCTACTCGGATGTCGGACCGACCTACTACTCCCGCTGCACCATCGGCGACTCGCGCCCTGGCTGGGTGAATGTCGACGAGGGCAAGCGTGTCTACGATCTCAAGACTATCGGTGTCGAGCCCGCCTCCACCGAGGGATGGGAGTGGCTGGACATGGAGGGTGCCCACGCCATGGAGGCCGAGGCCAGCAAGCGCATTGCCCGTGACCTCCCTAGTGTCGGCGACAAGACCAAGACCCGCATCGCCATCCTTCCTGACAAGTGAGACCCCCTAACCCGCTGCGGTATTGGGTAGAGAGGTGTGCAACTGACACGTTTAGCGGCTGGTTCAAGAACGGCCCCCAGAGGTACCTCCTCGGCACCGATGTCCGCCCGGACGCCAAGTTTGGTGTCGTGCTGCCCGCCACTACCCCCGGCGGCGAGCGCCCCTTCCTCACGTGGTCGCTCAAGGCCAAGGACGGCAGCACCGACTACCGCCTGCAGGTCGGTCACCGCTCGGGCGACATCAGCCTTGAGCAGGTCCTTGCGGCTGCGCAACACGAGGGCTGCTACGCTGTCGAGGCGTGGATCGACTACGGTTGGGCGACCAAGCCCACCGCTGTCGAGAAGGACATGCACTCGATCGCCTGCATTGCCGACTACACAACTCCCGAGAACGGACAGATGGAGTGGGAGTTTGCCGAGAGGTGCGTCCAGGTCTGGAGAGCCACGTCCCGGGAGTCACACTGACAGCGCAGGTATCCTTGGATGTAGAGTAGTTCAGCGGTAGCCGTATAGAAGCAAAAGCGACGAGCAGGAAAGGTGTCAGCAGTCTGCTTGCTATGTGGGGCCGGGAATCGCCGTGGCCGCCGCTCGGCAACGACTTTCATCGGCCTCGTTATATCAGTCGGTAGATAGTTTGACTCTTACTACTAAGATATCAAAATGTCATGGGTTCGAGCCCCATACGAGGCTGGCAAGGAGCGGTTGTTCCCAACAGCACTTTTTGGACTGGAGAAGGAGGTCAGGGGACCAAGGGACCTTGTCGGGGTCGGAGGTCGGAGTCGGGAGTTCGAGATGTAAGCTGCGGGATAGCGGCGAATGGGTAAAGCAAACGGAGAGACCACCAATGCACGGCACCATCGACCCTGTGCCGCCTGCTTATCTGGAAGGGATGCAGTCCGGGTAGGTAGGTAGGTATACACGAATGGCGGTTGAACCGGGCATGTTGTGAGACGGTCGCGAATCAGAGAGTCTGGCCGACGGCAGTCCGCTCCGCGGAATTCTGCCTCAGCCGGGAGGGACAGGAGTGGTGGTGTCGACCGCTGCTTTCAACCGCGGAGGGACCCCAGACCTCACCGCGGGACTCCGGCTGATGGGACTCCGGCGCGTCCCGCTTTGCGATTCGCTCGGTAACGGGTTCCCCGGGAGCGGGGCATGCCGACTGCGACTGCTGTGCCAAGGTGGACTTGGCCTCTGGTTGTGAGTGCAGCGCTGTTGCAGTGGTCTGGTCAGAGCCGCCTTCTAGTCGTTCAGAGGCGGGCCAGTCTTATGGCGCAGCCGGTAGAGATCAGTGATCGTATCGGAGGTTAGTATGCGGTACGCCGGACCCGATTGTAATCGGGTGCCGCGGTATCGGGCGGAACGATGTTGTGGTGGGTGATGCAGAGGGGTAAGCCACATGAGCGGGTGAGATTAGCGGCTGTCTCGGCTGTGTTTGTGGGTTCACGATCTTTTGTCGAGTCTTGAACGCGAAAAGAAGAAGAAAAMWASCAGCCTAGCCCCCCATCGCCGACACTCCCGACGACGCMGACGCCGGCAACCACCCCTACCCCCACCCCCCCGGACCACCCACTCGATCATCCACTTTTTCCCATCCAGTCCATTGCCCTACATGTCCGAGGTACCATCCACACCCCGCCTCGCAGCACCAAAAGCAGTCCCCCGCCCTCGCATCCCTCGTCCGGGTTCATCCCTCGCTACTCCTCTCCCGCTCGGCCAGCACAACGACAGCCTCAACAACGTCCCCCCCGACTCGCCGTCCCGCAGCGTCCTCTCCCCGCCGCCGGGAATGACCACAAAGCTAAAGATCAAGTGCGCTACCACCCCCGAGGCCCGCTCCCGCGTGCTCCTCAAGCCGCGGCCAGCAGGCCTCGCGGGCCTCGCGGGCATCAACCGTCCCAAGGCGTTTACAACACGGGACGACGACAACTGGGTCTCGCCCGCCGATGCCGTCGTCGGCCACCAGGAGCTCCTCGATAACATGGAGTTCCCCGTGCTGGCCCCCAACGAGCGGACAGTCCTCGTCTCGGTCCGGTGAGTAGTGGTGGCGGAAACACACGTCACCTCTGGTCAACCGCCGACCAGCCAACCGGACCTTTTCTCGGCGTACACAGACAACTGACACTGCCGCAGCGTGCGTCCGCACAACGAGGCCGAGCTGCAGCGCGACACTGGCTCGGCGTGGGTCACTCCGCCGTACGACGAGCAGCTCATCAAGATCGCAAATCCGCGCGACGGCAACGACCGCTCGTGGCACTTTGGTGAGTAGACATCCACAGCACTCATTCATTCTCTCTCGATCGTCTGAGACACACGAATGTTTGGATGTTTGGACCTGCCTGGCATGGGCTTGTCGGGTTCTATCGCGACGGCGGACATTAGCACGGGACTGCGTTATCTCCCGTCACGCAGACGCTGCGGTGGGGGTGGCTTGCGTTCACTCACAAGGTGGTGGTGACACAGACCCAACACTGCAACGTCCATCCGGCTCTCGCAGTTCAGGGCGACAAGCATAACGTGTGACGCTCAGAGGCGCGGCTTTGTTGGGTCCGTGGCGGCCGTCTCACCCCGACACGCATTCACCTGGCTTTGCCATGTGCGCCATGGCCATGTTTGATCATGTTTGAGCGAGGACCAGTGTCACACTCCCGAAACGTGCTAGYTGWGCTTCGSCARWCYGCMTCYTGCSWYTCCGACGRCRKWCMTACTCMRAGGCGATMCSWSAMATCGSMCMGYGYTCATGTSCGATGTGWGYTGASGGASAGCGTYCATWRSTGMYRGTGYWGCCGGTCWMTSGRCSGATCACMATSCGSTCGTGTTCGCATRKGKSCAGAYYGCKTCGCGGMWWTGACAYTCGWCCCGTTGTCAMSGAGCWSGYYGAGCARYCYCGGTRYCGAKYYCGCTCRCYGTCTSRGAYC
>PQXP01000002.1:0-39242 GCA_002973495.1 Apiotrichum akiyoshidainum | reverse complement strand
CAGCCAGMGGCTCCATGCCAHCAKTCTCWRGCGGGGACSTCGCYGTGSARSAACGYTTGKGCCWCKRTGATGGCKYAYGWKCGGCRCGGAABCGACGGACGWCRDTGCCAGTTGCWTSGVCRCSCRCDCGATSGACAAGTRCTATGACTGCAGARCRGCAGCAGCGACTCTGGCCGSAGCAGTCTGCYASCCTCRRGGMSCTYGCATWCGWSGAYGCCTACCSMGACGABMAGTTSRKCATYGYGDVTCHACTWYACABTKACTACDWCCCKTAAKHBGCTTABCAYTGCWTCTSCTCCGTCGGCTGGTKCCACGGBBGCACTCTCABCGVCACTTGCCGGTACGCKCAGCCGCCTGCGTCACGSMAKGCGAGRCMSTVRGCATGGMACGCGGTGCCTGCGAKCGGAMTCGTRCTGCGGSCATCCKCAGMCGTSGDTGMCTGGCGGCGGCACYVWCKTCBWTKTCGATMCCGTCTCGACCTGTSATGACCAGTCATTCMTCGHTYWGCMGCATACGGACWACGCABCBGWMATGWTYGGCTCGWCCGGCGCGTTTGSHHVTCWGWGWCGCAGHAAGGACCGTCAGAKRCGATRTTGCTRGWCMAKAAYADGAAYCGCMGGAAAYGARAAAAAARWGAAAAAAAAAAAAAAAAAAAAAAAAAAAAAAAAAAAAAAACCCCTCGTCGTCCTGTCTGGAATATGGCACGGCGTCATCACGTTCATTCATAATTCATCATTACAATAACCATAGCCCCTCCAACAGCCTCATACCCGCTGCGACAACCGTGTCGCACCCTTTTGACCTGGTGGCACCTTAGATAATGTAGCGGAAGTGGGGGTTCTGCCTGTCGGTCATGTCCGACTCGCCGTTGATGCGGTTCTGGTACTGGCGCTCCTCCTCGGTGAGTCCCGATGTCGCAAAGGCGGCCTCACGGCGCCTGTTCTCGCGGGCATAGTACAGGCCCCAGAACGACACATTGATAATGCCGAGGGCGAGGAAAACGGAGCAGACAGCGAGGCCCTTGAAGTAGCGCGGCGCGTCCTCGGCTGCGGGGTCAGCTTTCGTCCTCKACGGCCGCCGTTCTACTCACCACGGAAGACCTGCGAACCGATGATGTTGCCAATGCAGTACACCAAAAGCGATGATCCGCCGTAGAACGACTTCTTGGTGCGGCCGGCGACGTTGAGCGAGATCATGGGCCAGCCGACCATGAACGAGCCAATCGAGTAGAGGAGGTTCATGAGCCAGAGACCCCACTTGGTCCACTTGTTTCCAGGGACGGGCGAGAGGCCGGCGTAGAGGAGCGCAATCATGGTGAGGAGCTGGGCAAGAATCACAATGGGCCAGCGGGCAATTGACCACTTCCTGACGGTAATGGCCGACGAGACGACACAGACAAAGGTCACGGCATAGACGGGGAGGCCGTACATAATCGTCTCGAGCGAGGTGAAGCCGAACTGCTTGAAGATGAGGGTCTGGAAAGTGGTGAGACCGCCGTTGGGCACGTTGCCGAACAGGTTGAAGAGCATGGCGAACCAGTAGGCGGGGTCCTTGAAGCACTCCTTGACCTGGTCCCACTTCCAGCCCTGCTGGCCGGCACCGCCGGTTCCGTTCGAGACAATACGGGCGTGCGCCATGCGCTTCTCTCGCTTCGAGAGCCACCAAACCTCATCGGGCGTGCCGCCAAAGATGAGGAAGATGATGCCCATGAAGACGGTGACACCGCCGAGGAACAGGTTGATGACGCGCCACGCGGCGAGGCCACCGTTCTTCTGCGCATTGAGCGCAATGTAGTAGGTCACGACACCGAAGATCATGGCGAAGAAGGTGTCTAGTTGTTAGCCGTTGGGCGGTGAGACGACGTACTCATCGAGTAGTAGAGACCCTGGCGCAGAGTCTGCTCCTCACGCAGGTACCACGAGGCAGTAAAGATGGCAAAGGCGGGAGTAACCACACATTCCATCCAGCCGAGGAAGACACGGGTGATGGACAGCTGATCGTCAGCACCGGTCTGGACCAGTACGTACCTGGGCGTAGTTGTGGCAGGCGCCGAGGGCCATGACGACACCACCCCAAATGATGATGCACACGGCAATGGAGCGGCCGAGGGGGAACTTTTGGAGGAGCCAGGCCATCCTATTCTGTCAGCAGGAGCGTTTGCGCGTCACGTCACGTACGGGTACTGGCCGACAGCGTATGCGACGTAGAACCAGGTGGTGAGCATAGCGTACTGATTTCCGATCAGGCCGGTGTCCTCTCGAAGGCCGAAGATGACTCCGCTGCTGAGGGATGCTCTGATGGTTAGCTGAAAGCTGCCTTCGGCCACTCGCGCCACTTTCACACCCGCCACACCACCTTCTCCCACTCTCTCTCATTTCCTCCTCCTCATCCATCCCCCTCTCCATCCCATCAACAACAGCACCGCATGCACGTACTTGTCCGAGAATTGCAGGCCGTAAATTACCATGAGCATGGGCTGACGTTAGAAAACGAAGCGCGAGACGATGTGGCAACGAACCATGATGATACTGGAAGTCAGCGCCTCTTCCAGGAAGAACGGGCAGCGCCCTTGCGCGGACGGGCCAGCAGCTAGGCTGACCTACTGTCTGGGCGCGCACAGAGCCTCTGCCGTTTGGATGTACTCACAGATCGACCTTGCGCATGAGCTTCTTGTACTCTTGGGGACTATTGTCAGCACACTGCCTGCAGTGACAACTTACGTAAACTCAGTCTCGGCAGCGACAAAGTCCTCGGCTGCGAGGACGCTGGTAGTGCCCTCGTGCTTGTCCTTCTCCACGCTGGGCGCGTGGCCGTCTTCGCTGACCTTGGTCATCAGTGGTGGTGTTCTAGAGAGTGGTGGGTGGGGTAAATGAAGCTAGAGGGAAGACGGACTGGGAGCGTCGTGCCTTCTTATTCTTAATGGCGACCTCGGCTAGGTCACGCCGCGATAGTGGGTTACGTAGTGATAGTGGGTGGGCAACACCGTGCATGGCACAACCTCGACCACCTGTCGATGGCATGCCCGTTCGGTGGGCTCGGAGTTCAGATAGCAAGTGGGCCCGACAGCCCGACCACACCCACCCCGCATCTGACGCGGGTCAGCTGTCACAATACGAATGGAGCGCAAACGGCGAATCCGGTGTAGCTTGGATGTTATTAGTCTCTTCCTGTCTTGGCATGTTTGGTTTGTGCCCTGACTGCTCCACAGTGGGCATGGGGTGGCGCGTTTGATAACACGGCATGGCACTCCACAGAGGTCCGTCCACCACGCCGCCATCTAGCCGATTGGAGCCTGCCGCGAACCCACTCTGATGCCGTGAGCAATGTCATCGCCCTGTACGGCGTCTCCACCCCTCTGATAGCGATAGACATACGATTTCCGTCCAAGCTTTGCTATGTGCTTTTGAGATGCATCTTCGCGTCGGCCGAGTCGACGTGCGCGGATGCTCGGCATCTGCCTGGAGTCAAGGATATGGATATACTGCTTGCGGTGTCTCGGTCGTCCGGTGAGGCTGGCCTTGGCGGTGGGCACAGCCGACTGATATTGCCCCTGCGGTCTCGGCTGTGGTGGGTAATCGACGGCAAATGTTGCATGGGCAACGATGACGCCTGGGCATCTTTACCACTTTTTCAACATTTGGCAGCATGCTCTGCGGTCCCATGATCTCGTTTGTATACGCCGCAGCGCGTAAACATCGATACGACGGCGGCTGGGTATATGCGCCCTTGGGTCAGCGAGCTTGAGCTGCACGCTCGGGGGCGGTACGATAGCGTGTCAGAGTCTGGTTGGGGCGGTGATAACGGTCAGGAAGAGGGTGGCCTTCGACGTCTGGAGTGAAGGGCAAGGGTGGAGGGAAAAGAGGGTTAAGAAGCGCCCTGGACCTTCGAGAATGAGCCGCTTGAATGCATGCTCGAAGGCATCGACGTTCGACGCAGGGAGGAGGGGGGTCGGACCATCGTTCTTCGTTGCAAGGACACGTGCCAGAGATGCCGGGCTTGCCGGGGCCAGTGCCGTGGCCCGGGCCGCCTCGGCCCGACTTCAGAGATGCACTTTCTTTCCCTTCGGCTGGTGTTTCCTTCCAGACAGATCCAGACTTGTCTCCGTCCCCAGTTGGCCTGTCCGCATGCCCTGTACTTCTGTCTACGTACACGCGTACATCCAAGTTTCGACAACGTGACGCCGCAGTGTCCGAAGGGAACCGATCTACTTCATATCACCACGACAGCACATGCTCGGCTGGAGCTGCTTGGCCATGTATCTGAATGGCCTGGCGCAGGCACCTCACTGAAGTGGCAATGCCATCAACACAGTGCCGCAGAGAGGAAACAGAGGGCGTCTGCAAAGGTCGCCACTCGACAGATACATGCACAATCTATATAAACAAAGGCCTCATATCGCCTTCTATGAGCACACTTCTACCTTCTAGTACATTGTCCAGCCGAGGCTGCGTTAGATACTCATAACCGCAATGATGCGGAACTCTGTGCCTCCGCCCGGGTCTTTGGAGGTTTCGAGGACCTCGCACTCGAGAGTGGCCTCTGAGGCAGCCTCGGTCGGGATTCGCCACCGAGCAACCCTTTTCATGTCAGCACCACGCGGTTTGCTCAGACTCACTGTCCAACGTTTTCTTTCCTGTCCCAGTACCCTTCAACGGTCATGGTGTCCGCCTTGTCCTTTCCCTCCTTGTCTTTATGCCTGAGCGTGCACCGCGCATTGCCGAGCCCAAAGGTTTTGGAGCGGAGATGGTAAAGGTCGACACGGCTCATGACCATGCCGAGGTTGAACGAAATCTTGGAGCCAGGCTTCGTTGCGCGGAGGTAGCTCTTCTCCTTGCCGGTTTCCTCATTGCGCCAAGTCCACTTTTCAAAGCCCTCGTTGACCGAGGGCGTCAGAGGGTGGCTTTCGCTGTCGATCGACTGGCACTTGGGGTGCACCTTGGGTGTGACATGCCCCGAGTCGTCGCGGTGGAAAGCGGAAAACAGCGAGAGCTGTCGTCAGTAAACCAGACGGTGATGGGACTCACCTTGTGGATAGGCTCCAGAGGGTAGAGCTTGTCAATGTCCTTGTGACCAGCGACTGCCTCAATGTGGTCCATCTCGCAAAGCTGCTGGTCGATGTACGCTTGTGTAAACTCGGCAAATTTCCGGTGGCCACCGGGTCCAAACTGAGATGTCAGAGTCACCCAAGAGGTGCACCTACGTGTCTCAGGTCCACGCCGTTGAGGTCCGCGGGCCGCTCGTGAGGGTTGTACCAATAATACCAGTCCCAGTACTTGGTGATATTGGCCTCGGCAATCTTATTGAAGAGCGGACGCGGGGCGATAGTTGGGATGTTGTAGTACAGGTCCGTTGCGAGGTGCTAAAGTCAGCAAGTGTCACCCGAACCAACTCACGCTGCCACCGCCAGTGATAAGTTGGTGAAACTCGTAGCCAAAAGTTCTAAATGTCAGCTTGAGTATAGAGGCGGTCAGCTCACTGGAACGAGATCAGCGCTGGGCTGTTGGGCCGCTCAAGGAGATAGCGGACCATCATTTCGTACGACTCGGACGCTTCGTTCTTGAACTGGTCGTTGACGGCTGCATGTTAGTGACGCCACCGGGGAAAGATAGTTACCAAACTCGACCACGATGAGATCCGTGTCATCGGGAATGTGGAGCTGCGAGCACTGAGAAAAGTAGTCTGTGCCCTTGCCTGGCAGGGCGCCGTTAACGAGCGAGTTTTGGTTGGCATCGCCGGCGCGCTCCATGACCTTGCCACCAGGCTGGGGGAAGAGTTTGTCGAGGTAGTTGAACAGGATCGTGTGCATGTTGTTTTGGGAGTAGGTCATCTGGTTATCCAGCCATACACCCTGTCCCGCGCTGTTCGAACCGCCGAGGGCAGCTTGGCGGATAGGCTGCCCTTGCCGCCATTTCGCTAGGACGCGGCGCATGCGGGTGTTGCCCTCTGCGACATGTCAGCCTCGCCAGGGTTGTGGGCTTACGTGTAAAGGCCATGGTCCTGCCAACGCGGTCTGCTCTGGAGGTTAGCACAAGGGCGAGCAGATTGTAAGCTCACCCATATTCGGCACACAGGGCCTTTCCAGTGTCGCCCGAGGTGCAAACGTCGCAGCGTGGTTCCGACTTTGTGCCGGCCTTCTCGACCTCTACGGTTTTAGTTTGGGTAGTCACCTTCTCGACGGTGACGGTCTTTGTAGCTGGCTCGATCACCTCGAGTTGCAGTTGCTTTGGGTCGCTCGAGGTGGTTGGACCACAGAGAAAGTTGTTGAGCCGCCAGTCTTTTGGAAGGTCGCTCAGTGACTTGTTGCCCGCGAAATAAAGAAAGGCGAGAGAGGAGCTGAGAACGAGGATAATGTTCAGCGCCAGCGACAGGCGCAGAGTGCGCCGGTTGTCGAGCATGTCGCCAAGAGAGGTGGCGGCGAGAGTGGTGTATACAGGAATGTGAGATGTTTGGATATGATAAGAACGAGAGTGATGTGATGTTGATGGGTGGTTAGGTGGTCGCGTTGGTGGATTGTTAGGCTCTGCCCAGTTTGGTCCAAGTCTCCCTCCCTCTCTCCCTAGCCTCTCCCTGTCCTGCATGTCCTGCCTGCCTGCTACGTAACGGGGTCATGGCTCCTCTTCGCGGCTGTACAATTCTCGGGCGGGCTAGGGGAGTTTGGGCTGTCTGCCCCTAGTCCCGTTGAAATTATGCTCAAGGGGCCAGCCAGCCAGCCCGGTACAGGCACGGGGCGGTCAGAGGCCGCAGGTTACACCTCCCCGCGGTGATACCTTGACTACTACTCTCTGCAGCTTGCTTTAACAATATCTCTCAATTGCCATTTACTTTGTTCATTTCATGTTCATGTCCATTTCAATCTGCAGTCTTTGTATGGTATGCTGCCGCTTTTGAATGCGCCAGCCAGCCTGCGATGCAAAGGAATACTCTAATCCACAGAATAGAGAATAGACGCCGCCTGAACAATGCACAGTAGCAATCAATACATCTCCCCTCCCTCTCCATGCTCTGCAAGATAAAAGGCGCGTCGACTCCTCAAACCCGGCAGGGCACTCGTAGGCCCGCCGCGGCTTGCCTACTCCCTCATTACCCCCTGGCTAATGTGAACCGTGTGGAGTACATATCACGTGACTCTAAAACCTCACATTACGGAACCTCTCACTCTGCAGCCAGCCAGCTCCTGCCTCGTCAAGGGCAACCCACAATCCAAAGGCTTGCATTCCTGCCGCCGCCACCGCGCCAGTGCATGACCCGCTTTCCCGACCCGATTGCCGCGAGCCGACGCCCAGACAGCCATGTGCTGCCCGGACCACGGTGCAGCGAGGTGCACAGCGGCGAGCGAGTGTGTCAGACACAGACACGGACCTGACCCATGCGCGTCCATGCGCGTCATACCCCCGTGCAGGAAGCTTCCGCGACACACCCGACACGCGATTGCATCTATAAACGCTCGGACACATGTTGTGGCGAGCCGCTCCGCTACACGGCATCGGACGCGAAACACCGCCGACAGGCCGGTGTGGTACGCCACTGTGGGACTGGACAGCCAGCGCGCCGGATGGTACCCATACGCACAAGGACCACCCGGTGTGGCGTTGGGCCAGAAACGACATGCGAGGCGGTCTGTGGACCGACGGCCCGTTACATCCGCAGCTGGCTGTACGCCACGGGGTTCCCCAGGAAGCGAACAAGGCCCTATGATCCCTTCACTCGCCGGGAGCTCCGAGCTCCCGACAGCTCGGAGAGAGCAGCTGGCCGTTCTTGTTCTCCGTCAGCGCAGTGTTCCGGGACGATCCGCGGCGCGGCCACTTGCTGTGGGCCGCCGCATTGGCCGCATCTACGCATTTGCCTCGTCCACTCGTGCCTTCTCTGCAGCGCAACGATCTGTCATGCCATGCCCTAACGCCACATCTGCGTTCCCTGTTGCCACTGCCACTGCCACTGCCACTGCCACTGCCACTGCCGTTGCCACAGTGTCTCCGGAGCCGAACACCCGGAACGTGGCGGCCGGATCCGGATCCGACGACAACTACGGCAGCAGCTCGAGTCATTCTGGGCAGACGCAGAGCAAAAAGGAGAATGTGACTGCGGCCATGCACGCCCCTCGAACCGTGGCTCGAGAGGACGCGCAGCGGGCGGGTTATTTCTTAGTATGACGAGAGCAGTAGGTTTTTGCTAACGCAGTCTTGAAAGGGGTAGTAAAAAGTGTGGGTATCATCACTCTGCGGGACAGCGGGTGGCGGTATGTGACGAGACCGACTGGATGCCTGCTGTGGAGTAGATTATGCCTAGCAGGTCGCTGGTGTGCTCCGATGCGGTGTTGACGTCCTCGAAGAGACGCAGCCTGCGTTCACGCGCCTGCGTCGAGCAACGCGCGTCGCTGTCCTCTGACCGCCAACACGCAAAGGTTGTAGACTGGCACAGTCGCCTGGCGTGTTTCCTGCGCGTCCTGGCTCAGATACCGAGGTGCGGGCACGACGCTCAAGTCAATGATTAGCCACGCCCATGGTCAGTACAAGCCCTCTGGACGGTACCGCCGTGATCGCTGCCGCTACCGACGCCAAGCTCCGCGCCGCTCTCCACTCTCGGAAAGAATAAACACATACTTTAGGGTGTACTGTTGTTACAACTGTGGCAGAACGGGTTCTTAGTTCCTGTTCCCCAGCATGCTGGCGTGAGGCATTAGAGCGTGGCGGCGCAGGCCGGCGTCGGTGTGCGCGAGGGTGTGAACGGTGGAGGGCCACGGAATGGCGGGGGAGAAGAGGAAGGCCACGGGCGGGGGCGCGAGCGGCTCTAGTGTGCGCGCTGCGTGAGCCACTCGAGGACAATGTCGAGGTTGTGCTTGGTCTTGTTGCTCGTCGAGTAGCACTATGTCGTCAGCTCGCTCTCGCTCGTTCCGAACTAGACTTCTACCGCTACCTCCGTCGTGGCTGTCGGATTCGGCAAGAAGTAGAAAACTGGCCGGCACACGCGCGGCATGCGGCTGTGGGAGCAGAGGCGCGCGGGGACCACTGGCCGTCCCGCTTCCACTCCCACTTGCGCTTCCCCTTGCACTTACCGACACAACACGGCCGCCAATATCCTGCAGGCGCATCTCGCGGATCATGTCGTCGACGCTGAGGGCGCCGTCGAGGTCGTTCTTGTTCGCGAGCACGAGGAGGGGCACGCCCGCGAGGCCCGGGAACGCGAGGAGCGCGTGCAGCTCCGATGTCGCCGTGGGGATCGACTTGATCTGGCGTCAGCTATATCCGATTCTGCTTGACTCACATCGGCCGCGTCGACAACGTACACCATCGCGTTCGCGCCGCGGCAGTAGCGGTCCCACATGCCGCGGAACTTTGGCTGGCCCTGCGAGGTCAGCTTTCGTTTCGGAGAATGCAGATATAAAGCTGTGGGCGGCGGACTCTCGACTCGACTCGGCGCTCGGCGCCACATGGACTGTCCACATGGACATGTGCACATGGCCGCGGTCGGGGCTCTCGCGTGTCTGCAGCCACACATGCCAGGGTCACTCATGCACTCACCGCAACATCCCATATCTTCATGGTCACATTGCCCTTGCGCACCTGACGGAGGTTGAACGCGACAGTGGGGACGACCTCCTCGGACCACTGACCGGAGCCGAGGACATTGACGAGGCTGCGGGAGAGACGGGCAGAGAGGGGGGAGGTGGAGGGGACGGGGAAGGCGCGTTGAGCGGAGAGCAGGAAGCGCGCGTTCGGCGAGCAACGCGATGGGATGAGTGATCCAGCAGATACGGTGCACAGGTGCGTAGTTATTGCGTTGGATTACATCAACAGCAGCGGCACAACAAGAGACAGATCACGGGCAGACGGGTCAGTCGTGTGACATGGAAAGACGCATGTCAGCATCATGCACATGTTCACCAGCCCTCGGGTCACTCACGAAGTCTTTCCGCTCGCCTGGAGGCCGACGATCGTCACCTCGAGGTGCTTTGCGAAGAACAGGGAGCGCAGCCAGTCGAAGAAGCCGCCAAAGAAGGACATGGCGGAGGTGATGAACTAGGTGATGTCTGCCCAGCTGGACAAGTATACTACGCGGGGATGTCGAGCAAGGGGAGAAGACGAATGGACAAAACACAGAATGAGACGACGCTGCCGTATTCAGGTGGAGGCGGAGGCGTCAGGGACTGAGGTATACAGTACGGGCGAGAATGTGGAGGTGTAGGGTGTGTCGTCGGTGGTGGTGCTGCGCTGCGCTGTGATGGTGAGCAAGGACACGGCGATGATGAGTCGAATACAGGAACGCATGCACGTCGTATTGCGCGACTGTGCCGTTGGTGCACAAACATGACGTCGTCCTGTGGTCCACTGGCCCAGTGCAACGGGAGCACATGGTGCATTCCATTACCAAAAAGACTCCAATTTGAAGGAATGCCCCCTCCGTGGATTGAACACGGGCTCTTCTGTTTTGATCTTGAATTTATCTTACAAGACAGACGCCTTACCACTTGGCCAAGGAGGCGCACAATTTTTGGTATCTGCGTGGATGAACGGAATGGTTGTCCTTTCCTCCGTGAGCAAGTGGTCGCAGCTCAACGCGTAAGAGGGCCGAGGCTACCATCTGGACCACTTCGTCTAACAATAGCCAAGACACAGCACAGTTACATCCCAGGACGCCAGCTACACTACTCGATGTCGAGCTTCTTTCCATCGCTGGAGAGAGCAGCCTCGATGAACGCGAGGTCCCAGAGCGCATCACGCGGCTCGGCATGGTTGGGCCTGTCGTCCTTGGCGCCGTCGCGGGCGGCCGCGCACGCGTGCCCAAAGTCGTCGAGCTCGGCCTCGACGCCGGTTGCTGGGCCCTCGCACTTGACCTCGCACAGCCCAGTGCTCTCCGCGGGGTGGAGTGCGAGGATCCACTTGCTGCCTTCGTTGAGGATGCGGAGTGTGCCGTGCTCAGCCACGATGTAGAGCTCGTTCGGCGAACGGCCGCCGGCCGGGGTGTCGGGTGCCGCCCACGACATGACAAACGTGCCGTGCGGCGTCGACTTGCCCGGCGCCACGGGCATGTCCTTGGCTTCGATCACCGCCTTGACGGCAGTAGGTGCACCGCGGGCGGGCACGGTAGCGGCAGGAGCGGGGTGCACGATACCGACCACCGTGTCGTGCGGCAAGATGTGCGCACGGTGCAGCGACTTGAACGCGGAAACGGACGCCGGGCGCGCCTTTGCGGGCAGCACGGTACGGAGCATGGCCGCCCAGTGAACTCCGCCGTCGAGAATAAAGCCACCCTGGTACTGGGGAATGGTGCGCCAAGTAGTAGCGTGCCATGCGACACCATCCTCGATGGCCGTCTCAAAGTGCATCCTCCAGTAGAGGACGTCGCCCATCTCGGGCTTGGCGAGCATGTCGCGGGCCTGGAACAGGAACTCCTCGTGCGCCCAGTCTGTTGCCAGTCAGCGATTGACCACAGTTCGTATACGTGCTTGCCGTCGCCTTCTCAGGCTACTCACTCTCGGCAACGCGCCAGATCAGCCCCTTGGGCTTCCACTGCGCCTCGTACTCGGTGATGAGCTCCTTTGCCTCCTTGACATCGCGACCCAGGGGCTTCTCGCTGAGGACATGCTTGCCGGCCTTCCACGCGCGACGGATGAGGTCCGGCTGCGCAGTGATCGGCAGGACGAGAATGACTGCCGCAATGTCCTTGTCGGCAAGAACGCCCTCGAGCCCGTCGTCGCCAAAGGCAACCTTAGGGGCAGGCAGCTTGAGCTCGGCCGCCTTTGCCGCAAGCTTCTGGACGCTCTCCTCAGAGCGCGACCACACGGTGGTGACCGCGAGCTCCTTGGCGGCGTTGAGCGAGGGGAGGTAGGCGCCAGTGGCGAAGAGGCCGGAGCCGAGGAGGGCAGCGTTAACAGGCTTGGACATTGTGGGATGAGAGCAAACGCAAGAGTTGTGGGGAGATCTGGTAAACTCGAGTCGCGTTCGGCCCGTTTTATSGGTCGGSAGWCATSCCGACCSACTCCCACAGACCCGGGCCGCCGACGTCACAGTCGGGCAAGCCGCCGGCAACTGCAGGGTCTGGGAAATTGATACCGCTACAGAGAACGGACATGCCTCAATGTCCGCTCAATTTACATCCGGCTCAGGAAACGCGTCCACCATGTCATTGTCCTCGTCCTCTCATTACCGGTCGTCGTCGTACAGTCCTCTCCACCACAATCACCAGCACGCGACCATGGATCCCGACCAGGGTGAGACGATACCTCCCGCCTGAAGCTGACCGCAGGTCACCCGTCGCACTTTCATGAGCCCATCGTTTTCAATCCTGCAGCCTTTGCAGCTATGGGCACCGGGATCATGCCCCCCAACGGCTCTCCCCCCCTTCTTCTCCCCGGTGACCCCCTCTATGAGGCCGAGTTTCAACGTCTGGGGATGCGCACCGGATTCTCTGGGCCCTTGTACGGCTTTGAGCGCACATGCAAGCGCCCCCGTCGCGACAGCTTGGAGCCGGTGGAGTGGCCCGATGAGGCGGCCGAGGCGGCGACCCCGCCTCCGCACAACCAAAAGCAGATGCTCGACCACACCATGTTCCCCCACATCCTCGACCTCATCGTCCAGCAAGCATCGCGCGAGTCGTTGCTTGCCCTTCGCGGAGTCAATCGCAAACTCCGTATAAAGTGTGACCGCCTGCTCACTGAGCATGTCATCGTCCACTCGGAGGAGCACGACCTTTGGGACGGCCCGGGCATCTCCCGCGAGCGCTACACGGAGCTGTCCTGCCCCGAGGGCCGCCTGCCCATGTTCATGAACTGGTCCGAGCTTCTGCAAGAAAACCTCCACTGCGGGTCGTTGGTTGCACCTTTTGACGCCGACGACGGTCGGGATATGGCATGGGTCCAGAAGCCCGTCCCCAAGGTGCTCTACCCCGGCATGATCGACGCCATTCAGGCGCGGAACGCGTACGCTCGTGCACTCAACGCTCGGGAGTTGCTGGGTGAAACGCAGGTATTGGACATTGCCGGGCCCATACCCATTGCCCGACAACGTGAGCTGCTCAGCGGCCTTGACAGCTGGAGGACCAGCACGATCCGTCTCCGCCCCGACGGAGAGGGACGCTCGGTGTGGTCCCTCGACCCCGGCTTCTTCTACGAGATTGAATTTGACGAAATCATCGAGGGCCGCGGGGATCCAGAGGCCTTTGTTCCAATCTACTACGCTTGCAACACGCTGGTCCACTTCCAGAACATTGCCGACCCGTCCAATGTGGAGACCGTCATCCAGGCCGCGGCGGCCAACGTCACTCTCATTCACCTCAGAGTGAACAGGCTCGTCATCCACTTTACCATTGATCCCGAGGAGGTCAAGTACATTGCAGAGACCTGGCGCCACCGCCTCGGATACAGGATGGGCGGCCACCTGAACGAGATTGTCATCATCTTCCAGCGCACCGACTGGACGGGCTGTTATCCTCCGAAAGACTACACGAACCCCGACCACGGCACCCAGAGCCTCCCTCACTTGTTGTCAAAGTTTCTCCGCGACATTGCTCTGTACCTGCCTCGCTGCAGCGTTGTGTTTGTCAACACGTGCGCGCTCCTGCCCTCGATCCTCGGTCTCCCGAGGGATGCACCCTGGAAGGACATGCCAAACGAGTTTGACAAGTTTTTCGGCAAGCGCATCCCCGAGTCGGTGAAGAGGGACCACCCCCCGCCCTGGCGCACGATCGAAATGTTAGAGTACGCGTGGGAGGTGGGATTGGACCAGTTCGAGCTCGAGACCGAGGGCTACAACACGCGCGACGTCTTCTACCCCGACGGCACCTCCCGGGCAATGCCAAAGATCATCCCCGCCGACTCGCCATTCTGGTCCCTCGACGGCACTGATGTGTTTGGATCAGAGTTTTCACCGCTCCCTGTCCCGCTGCCGGTGCAGCCAGCCCCTCATTTCGGCCCGATGTTCGTATTTGGCGACAGCGACGATGAGGACGACGGATCGGACTTTGGCCACGAGGAGAGCGGCAGTGACGATGGCCATGGTACTGAGGAGGACGGGAGCACCGCGGAAGCTGGAACCTTTTCGGCTGGCGGCGGCGACAGCGACGCCGAGCTCGAAGCCCTCCTTCCCGCCCACGTTCTCCCATAGACCATCATCCAGCTCAGCGCCCCTCCTACTTCACCCGGCGACGAATTGATGCAATTTGCATTCGCCATGCCGTGAACCGCCGTCTTACCCCAGACACTCCCCCGGCCTTTCCCCTCCCATCAGCACCCGCATCCTTGGATCCGTTGTATATAGAAAGTAGAATTGTAGACCCATCTATGGGGGATTTGCCAATGTTTGTTCAACATGCGCCGGGTGCTGTGTCAGGCGAACCAGACGACTTGGCCCAGTATCGAGTCGAGGTGATACGGCACTCCGCCTCGAGTCATGTTTCCAGTACCCGTCGCTTACTCCGCGGCTGCAGCACGGCCCCGCACGCCACGGAAGCCACCTCCACCATGTTTGGTGTCCCCGGTTTCCCGGGGATACTGGACGATAAGCCTCTCCAGGCTTATAGGTGCTTTTCTATCGGGCAGACGACCAGCTGCAAGATGATCCGGGTCCAGCAGCGAGTAGTGGACGTATCACCTCGTGCAGCGCGTGCACAGGTATGCGCCGCCGTCGGCACGATTGGTGCGGCTGACGTGCGGCCGGGGGCCGACTTGGGGAGACACAAGATATCCAGATATCAGCGGGGTACGTGCCCTACAGATTACAGGAGGGCAGCAGGCAGAAGGGAGCAGCTGGCAGTACATGGGCTTGGCATGCATCGTTTGCTGGACGTCTGGATGGCAGAACGCGTCCAATGGAAGTCTGCAGCTTGTCTGCATTGTGCGGAGAGAGCATGTACCGGCTGCGTCCAATTGGTTGGTGCATGCCGTGGCTGCTGCTGATAGGGAGATAGCGGCCGGTCAGTGCGCTGTTTGTGACTGCAATGTTGCACTTTTTTTTTTTCTCCAGGAGACATCAAGGCATGTATTATTTGGACGACGCCACAATGCCACAGCCAGGCGCGGGTAACGAGCCGAAGGGGAAAGGGAGGGAGGGAGGGCGGGCTACGTCGTGATGAGGTCATCTGGTTCCGGAGACCCCGTCGCTGTCGCTGGTTATGATACAACGGATAGTTTGTTATTGCCACCCACCCGCTCTCTCATTTGATTAACCTCGTGTCCTCGCTCTTGTCTCCGTCCTCACTATCACTTGACCCACCCCCCAGCTATTGCTCTCATCGACACCGACGACACTCTCCGTCCAACAGTACGTCCATCACACAGCGCACCACAGCCTGACGCCAGTGTCCGCGTTCACCACCCGCCGCCTCAGTACGTATGCTGTGTCGTCTTGCACACCACTCCCCGCGCTCACCGTCCGCAGTGAAGGAGATGACCGACATCCGGAACAACGGCACCCCCGACGGCATCGCGGTCCACTCGCTGGAAACGCTTGACGAGTGGATCTTCACCATCTCTGTCCTCGGCGAGGAGACGGTGTACAAGGTGTGTACGCAGTCTACTGTTTGAGGTGTTGAGAACTACGGCAGACAGCCAGTTTCACAGCATATTTTAGACGCTCCCCGAGCCGGACAGTTGGCCAGGTGACGACTTGCAGGGTCGTGAACTGTTGCCTGCCGCCGGCTGCTACAGTCTTGGCCACAGGACAGCCCCAGCCCAACTCGAGACCACACCCACGCCCACACGATAGGCCCGCTCTCCACCGCCGCCAGCAAAGCTAACATGCAGGGCGAGAAGTTTGCGCTGCGCCTCCGCTTCGGCGAGCGCTACCCCATCGAGCACCCCGCCGTCACATTTGTCAACAACCGCGACTTCAAGCCCCCCGTGCACCCCCACATCTACACCAACGGCCACGTCTGCGCGAGCATCCTCGGTAGGTGCAGGGAAGCGTGGGCCGAGAGATGAGCGCTGATGCTGACAATCAGGCCCCGAATGGTCCCCAGGTGCGTTCGCTTCTGACTCGCTCGCAGCCGCCCGGTTCCAGACTAACCCCCTTCCCAGTTCTCACGTCGCTCTCCGTGTGCATCACAATGCAGTCCATGCTCGCATCGTGCAAAAAGAAGGAGCTGTAAGTACACAGCCAACTACGTGGCAGAGGACCGAGGGCCGTTACTCGTCGCTTGCTCTCTATCTCCCCCCACCCTCCACCCTTCCTGACCACTCAGCCCCCGCGGTAACGACAGCTACGTCCGCCGCGCGCCCGACGACCCCCGCCAGACCAAGTGGGTCTACGATGACGACGTGAGTTCGACGTGTAGATCATTAAACTCACACCAGACCGTCTAAGCCCGTGGGCGCATCGGGCACCCCCTGGCCCCTGAACGGCACCTAGAGAGACGACCACGAACAACAACAAATGTGTGCCGAGCCGCCGGTTCGGCCATCCCGTAGCACCCCCAGAGCACCCAGTCACAGTAACAAGTGACACCACCCACCTCCCCTGTACCCCCGGAACGTTGTACTATCTCCGTATCATAATGTCATTACTGTTACAAGGGTGTCTATCTAGCGTGCGAGGCTGCCGAGTCGTGCGAGAGAGTCCTCCGAGACCTCGGCTGGTGTTGTCAGTTTCCAACGTGCCGTGGTCAACTCACCCTCCTCGATCGCGTCGCTCTGTGCAACAATCTTGAGCACAGCCTTCTTGGACGACTCCTGCAGCTCGCCCGCGATGATGAGCTCGTCAAGAATCTGGCGTCAGCATGAAAGATGTTAACGAAAGCTTACCGCGTACGCTTTCTGGAAGTTGAAAATGAGGTCGAGCTCGCACACCTGGATGTCAGCATTGGCGCAAACACAAGACACGAGAAGAGGGAGGGAGGGCGCTTCAACAACGGCACTGCCGCTGTTCACAATGAGTCCTGCACAGTCGCAGGTCGCGGAAGCTCCTCATCCTCTAACCTGCTAGTTCCGGGTACAGCGCTGTTCGCGGCTCCGGGTGCAGCTCTCCTTCGGCACAACACACCACACTAGCCAAGAGCACTGCACCCGAAGACACCAGCACAACAACCAGCCAGCAACCAGCCTTACTCACATTGCCAAAGTACCGGTCGAGCACCTCGACGTAACGGTGGATGATCTCGAGGGTGATGAGCTCATTGTCGCCAGGCGACACCGAGGTGATGAAGAAAAGCGATGCGTATCGGCGGTAGATGACCTTGGTGTCTGTGGTTGTGAGCATGCGCACGCGTGAGAATGTGGGTGGGTGAGTGAGCATCGGCACTGGCCGCAGTGGGGACGAGCACTCCCGGGTCTGCGGTCCGGTCCGCCATCCGTGACTCAGGACCCGCTGACTCCAGTTCGCCACCATGCCACTGCGTCAGATATTGCAAGTCGCCGAAGCGGAGCGGCGTGACGATCCAGGCCCGAAAACTGTTCGGAACGTCGGAGAGTCGGAAGAGACGTACCCTTGTACTCGAGGAAGTTGCACATGCGCGTCCGGCGCGCGAGCACGAGCTGTGTCACGTCCTTTACGATCTTGGCCTTGGTCTTGGACGGCAGCGTCTGGAACCACTTGGCGAGGCGGACTTTTCCTGCGGGTGTTAATGTACAGCTCTATCGAGTGCGTGTTAAAGGGGGTGTTGCGCGGCCGGAAGGGGTGCTGGACTGTGGGGTGGAGACGACGCCGAGGTGTAGGCGAGCTGAGTCCCGAATCCCCTGGCTCCCTCGCCAGCGCCAGCGACATGATCCGTTTGCCGCACGCCTGCGCTGCACTTACCTTGCCGCGAGACGAGCATGACATAGTTGATCATGGTGGATCGAGTGGGGGGGGGTGGGGTGAGAGTGGAGAGAGTTGTTGATGAAAGCGAGGTCGCGTCTCTCGAGGTGGATCAAGTGGTCATTGCACTGTCATCGATGTGGAAAGCGCCAGGTCCAGCCACGTGGCCTTCCGCCCGACCCAGGACTCACCCTTGCAACCCTTGCAGCGCGCGTTTCACAATCAGGCAAGACGGACCTCCACAATGCATTGCGTCGTTGTCAACACCCACTCCGCCATGACCATGACAGCAACCGACACAGCACCAGGGATAGACACACCGACATCGTCACCAGCGGCGCCAGCGACAAACCCCGCAGACGAGCTGCGCGCGCTGCTCGGCCGCGAGACAGCCAAGACGCGTCTCCGCCGCCTTGCGGTAAGTTGTTCGAACTCCGGAACATAACTGACATGCAGAGCCATGCTGCGCCGCCATTCAACCCCGTCTGCGCACATACGACGCTGACTGCCTGTCGCGCCGCCAAAGAGGCCGAAAGCGCCGATGGAACTGGCGGCGATCATCAGGCCTGTCCGCGGGCCCACTTCGAGCCCATCATCCGGCCGTACACCGACCCAGCGCTCGGATACTGCTCGTACCTCAACATGTGCTACGGCGAGCCCATGTTCGCAGGCAACCCGAGCCTGGGAGAGGGCAGCGGCGGACGCGGGACCAAGGAGTGTCGGTGAGTGGCGATGTGCCGCGAATATGGGAACAGATCGATTCATTCTCGCCTCGCCATGATTGCTTACACACAGCTACCTCCACTTCCAAGTCTCGCCGTGTGCGCAAAAGGACACTGTCGCCCCACCCGCCCCTTCACCGCTTTCTTTACCATCATCCGCGGCCGCCCTCCGCCCTGCGGACAAGCTCTCCCCAGCGCAGTGGATCAACTGCGATATCCGCAACTTTGACTTTAGCGTTCTCGGGCAGTACGTGTGCTGCCTATGGACTCATTCCTGTCTAGCCGCTGACATGCAGATTCCAGGTCATCATCGCAGACCCGCCATGGGATATCCACATGTCTGTGAGTGGCCTGAACTGTACGCTCGACTGACACCAGCTCCCGTACGGCACGATGACAGATGACGAGATGCGCTACCTGCCTCTGTCCTCACTACAGCCCGACTGGGGTATCCTGGCGCTGTGGGTGACCGGCCGCGCGATGGAGCTCGCGCGCGAACTGCTGAGCGTGTGGGGCTACGTGCGCGTCGATGAGCTCGTGTGGCTCAAGACGAACCAGCTGCAGCGTCTCATCCGCACGGGGCGCACTGGCCATTGGCTCAACCACACGTGTGAGCATCTGCTCGTTGCGCTCAAGCGGCCCCGCGACCACCCGCGCACGGCGCCGATACCGTGGGACACGCACCCCGGCCTCCGTGCCCTACGCCGCGGCGTCGACACGGACGTGGTTGTCGCCGAGGTGCGCGAGACGTCCCGTAAGCCTGACGAGGCCTACGGCGTCATCGAGCGCCTCGCGCCGCATGGCCGCAAGCTCGAGCTCTTTGGAAGGAAACACAATATCCGCCCCGGATGGCTCACCCTCGGTAATCAGTGTACGTGCCAGCAATATGTTCTCAGCTATGAGAAGCGCTGACAGCCAGTGGGCACCTCGCGCGTCGCGGAGCACGACCTCCATGCCCGTCTCACCGAGCGGTACCCCGACCAGCAGTTTTCGCTTGTTGTATAGTTGTATTTCTCGCATGCAGCGAGCTTACCATCACTAACAAGCTGACTGGGAATGTCGCGGCGCATGTAGCGGCGGCTGTGCTGACAGGATGCTGACGGATGACTGCTCACTGGCAGGGTAACGGTGGCAAAGGATCGGCGCCAGCATGGCTGTATGGTCGCACACGGTGGTGGTGGATCTGGACTGCAGATGCGGCTCTGTCCCGTGCATTCGCACCCATAGCTCACACTCAGCATCGCTGCCGCGATTCGACCTTTCCTCTTCAACCCACTGATCCGCCAAGGGGTAAGCTGAGACAACTCCACAGTGCTATCACACAGAGGAACGGACAAACAACGCACCGACCCCCGCCTGCACTGCCCCAACCCCGAGGAGCAAGACCAAAGAGAGAGCCAACTGCAAGATTTGAACTCGCGACTTTCACCGATCATTGGACGCAGTTCAGAGCCCCCGCGCTGGCGGTGGCGACGCCAGCAGATCGATGGATCTGGACAGGGGTCCGTGCGTGCGCGTGTAAAGGAGACACTCTAACGACTGAGTTAAGCTGGCACACCGCCATGACTAGTACTGAGCCCGTCACAACAGGAACATGCAATTCTCGTTAACGTCGGACGCAACTCCGATGCGACCGCCCATACGCTCGGTGAGTTGGCGGCAGAAAGAAAGGGGCTGAGACCGGACCTCCCAAAGACAATGTGCGTCTTTGAGCACGCCTGGAAGAAGCACTGAGAGAGCATGTCCAACTCTGAAGGTCGCAGGCCCGGCCCAGTGTCGGCCGCCTCGGCATACAGGTATAACTACGATTCATTGTGTGCGCGTTCTCGAGCACATGCTACATAATTCTGTAGCTGCCGCTTACACTTGGACTCCTCGTCCGTGGGCAGCGCAATCGCGCCCTCACCCTCATCCTGAAGCTTCTCGCCGCCACCCTCAAGCGTCCGCTCGGTCGCGAGACACACGGCGAGTAGCGCGAAGAGCACCCACGCGAGTGTGAGTGCACCGAATGCGAGACTGGGGTTAGCGCCGGCCTGCGGTTTGCCACTCACCCCGTGATGCGCGTGTTGAGCGCCGTCGTCTGATGCTCGCCCGGTGCAACATTGCCAGAGGGACACACTGCTGGTACAACGTGAGTACAGAGTGCATTCTGCACGATCAGGCGTCGTCCCCAACAGACAGCCGAGGCCTACACTTGCGGCTCCCACCCCTCATCTGCATCACATCTGCATCTCCGAGTCTCAGGCACCAACGCGCCCCATGGTCAACGCCCGCGTACGCCGAGAGCAGGCCTTGGCCGTGCCCGTCGCCGCTCCGCGTCTCTCGATCTATCTGCTATAAGTATGTCACATGCATAATGGAATACAATGCTAAGTATGCGTATGCTGCCTCCTGCCCATGCCCACCGCCTACTCTGCCACAATCGTGACGTGCTTGACCGCCCGCTCGATGCCCTCCGTCTCGCCACCCTCAGCGACGCGCAGCTTGCGCTCAAACTTGGGAATCGCGCGCTGGCCCTCCGGCACGTCTGTCGCGCCGTCGAGCTGGAGCGTCCTCTGTGCGCGCTGCGAGTTAGATACAAATCTGGCAGAGCAACTCACCATCCCCGCGCCGTCCAGGCCGCTCTCGAGGCCTTGCAGCAGCGCACATGCTTTCTGTCGGGTCAGTAGAGTGACACGAGTCATACCCACGCAGAGATCGTTGCTGGAAATGTAGCCGCAGCGCTTGCATGTTTCTGACGTTAGTGTTGGCCAAGAGAACACGCAAGGACGTACGCAGTGCTTTGAGGTTCTTCTGCGTGACCTGGTCCAGCACAAAGCTCTCGCCGGAGCGGATAATGTCCACAATCGCACTCGGGCGCACGGCCTCGAGGTCCTTGAGGAAGATGCGCGCGTATCCGCGGTACGCTGATATCAGAGCAGCTCCTGAAGACGTGCCAGTACGCACCATCAGGAGAGTAGATGCACTCGGTAGAGAAGTAGGTCAGCTTCTTAAAGTATGCGTACCTGGCGGGTCAGCAAACGGCGGATGCCTCATACCCACATGACAATCTCCTTCTCGTACGCGTACTTGAATGGCTTGGAGCGCTTGATGGTTTTCTCGGACTGGGTCGTGACGGCCGTACACCTCTGCAGGCGCGCGACGTCTCCACGCAGAACTGAGAGAGTGAGCAGCTGCTGCGTATCGATATTCACGCACTGTTCATGAGGACCGTCTCGGCAATATCGTCGGCGTTGTGGCCGGTCACGATGTGGTCGACGTCGAGGCCAGCAGCACCGCGGTCGAGAGCCTGTCGGCGAAAGACGCCGCAGTATGTGCAGTTATTGCGCTTGCCAACTTGGTCCACGACGCGGTCCATCGTCCAGCCGTACAGCTCCGAGTACGAGAGGATCTTGAGGGGCAGGCCGTACTCTGCCTGGTTCTGCTTGACAGTCTGGGCGTTAGTTCTGAAAGACGGGGTGTTCGTTATAAGCATGAACGCGATAACAAAAAAGACACCCTCATCACTCACCTCGAGAGAGTCGTCTCGGTAGCCCTTGATGCCCTCGTCGATGGAGAGCAGGTAAAGGTCGAGGCCATAGTCGTACCGCCGGTTCAGGAGCGTGAGGACGTGGGCGAGAACCGTCGAGTCTGAGTGTGAGTGTGAGAGGAGATACTTGCTTGGTCTCCTCGAGCCCACAGTAACGCACCCTTTCCTCCGCTGGCGCCGATCGCGACACGCTCTCCGCGCTGGAAAATGTTGCCTCCGTTGTCGCCGCCCTTTGTGATTGTGAGATGGACCTCCTCCTCGAAGATGTCAAAGAAGCACTGCTTGCAGACCTGCTGACCGGTCTTTGGCCTCTTGACGAGTGCGCGGGCCGTCTTGCAGATGGAGCACGGGGACGGCATCGCTTGTGTGGTTGTGGTGGAGGAGTGGACGTTGTTGTCGACATGACATGAGAGCGACGACTGACTTTTGAACATTGTTGGGTGGCGACATGGGATCGGCACGATAGGCGCACGAACCCCTAATGATAGGCGTGCTAATGAGCTGTGAGAGGTTTACCCGATTTGAAAGCACATGCGGTGGGGCCATTACAATCGAGTCCTAAATGTATTAGCCAATTAGCCCACTGCCCCTGGTACTGCCCCGMYCGCCCCCTCTCCCCCCCCGCCGCCGCCATGCCGTCCTTTATGTTCGCCAAGAAGCGCCGTCAATCGGACGGTGCCCTCAAAGCTCCCCAGCCGGTCAGCGTCGAGGTGGAACCGCTTCCCCGCGTGCCATCAAAGTTTAGGTCCATGGTGACGAGCGGCCTTTTCACACGTAGCAGCAACGATCTCCGTCGTGCTGCGAGGGCCGATCTGCTCCAGGACGCTGTACACAGCAGGGCCCGGGCCGCGACAACGGCCACAACCACCATCAAACTGGTCTCCGACGACCCCACATTAGGTCGCGAGGTCGCCGAAATGCCGCGAGATAAGTCGTCGATGCGAAGGACGTCGGGAGAGAGCAGCTCAATGTCGGGTCACAGCCTGGCAATGCACGAGTCTTCGAAAAACGCGAGCCCAAAACATGCGCCGGCTCCAGATCTGGCCTCCGAAACCGCCGATCCCACCCCGACGGCAGCCATCTCCAACGAACAGCCTTTGCACATTGCCACACAGCACGACGGGCGGCCAGCGGCCGGAGACGGCGAGTCTGTAACATCTCCAGTGTCCACCACATTCATGACTCCTCCGCAGCGACTCAGCGAGGAGCAACACTCGGCACCGGTTCTGTTCCCCTCGACCATCTTGGAAGAGCCCAGGTCCTATGACACCTCGGTCCCCGAGCACAGCGTTGAACGTCGCCAATCAACAATGTCCAACGTCTCTGACAGCGGCCCTCGCTCTCCTCACCGCAAGCTCTCGCTGGTCCTGCACTCGGCGCCCATGCCTCTGCCGATCGCAAACCTCCCCACCCTCCCCACCCCCTCGTCGCCCACCGCCCATGCCCCGTGGGGCGACCTTGCCAAGAACGGCGGCCCCAAATCACCCATGGCGTCCCGCAGCGGCACTGGTAGCAGCTTCCCATGGGTCGTCTCCTCCGTTACCGAGCACGGAGAGGCCGCCGAGGAGCTCAGCGAGGCCGACCTTCAAAAAGTCACAAAAGCAATGGTGGGTCATGTCCTTGACATTAAACTAACCAACAGCCGGTCATTCTCCGCGTCCCCAGCAGAAAACCCGAGCCCGTCGACGATGGCGGAGATGCGGGCGATGAGACCGACTCTGAAGAAGCCGGCCCCAGTGGCACGACGCAATTCTCGACGCCGACGCCCCGGTCCAAGGGCAAGGGCGTTGACCGCGGACAGCAAGACAGTGGGTTTGCCGCGTAGATACCATGACTAATGTGCAGACTGCGACGTTTCCTCCTCCGCGGACCACTCGTTCGCCAGCTCCACCGGCGCCCTTGGTCTCGATCTCGACGACCGCAGCACAACGCCTCTCCCCACATCTGCTGTGCTTGCTCTTCGCCAAGAGTCTCTCGTCTCTACCCCGTCCACTGCCAGCCTCAACATTGACGACGACTCGGACAACGAGTCGAATGCACTGTCCGAGCCGGAGACTTCTGGAACCTCGTTTACACTCGGCACTCCGGTGACACCGACTAGCGCCCAACGGCCCCCGCTCTACAGCCACGCTTCCAAGTCGATGATCAACCTCTCGTCCCCGATTGCCACCACCTCTCGGCCCATTCTGGAGCCGGTCACTGAGAACCGCAACTCGGGACTGTTTGCGCCCCCTAGTGACCCAGCACCAGTGTCCCCTCTCCTCAAGCGCCGTCTCTCGGATGGTGACCTGCACCCGCACCCACCAAAGTACGAGGCTGTCACGGCTGCGTTTGACCACCTGGGCCCGATCCCCAGGCCGCGCGAGGAGGAAGGAAGGGAGCACCTCCCGCCGTACTGGTGCGGTGTCCACATTGAAGGAACGCTCTCGCGCAAGATGGAGTTTACTCAACCCGGCTTGCAGGCCAAGGACCGCGCGTGGAAAAAGTACTATCTTGTTCTGCATGGCACTGCGCTGTACGTGTACAAGTTTGACCCCACCAAGGTTCCTCTTCGCGCCGGCGAGCCGTACCTTCCTTGCGACGAGAACGAGGTTAACAGGTTCTTGCACGTTCATCCCGCCCCCGACCGCCGGTTCCTCGTGACCGGTCCTCCGGCCCCGACGCTTCCTCGGCCCTCGACCCCTTCGCGTGGCCCTTCTGCTCCCTCCTCGCGCAACCCTTCCGGTACCTCGCAGGCCACTGGCGGCCGTTCGCGCCGCAACACCATAGAAGGAGCGCTGCGCAACTCGCCCATTGGCGTGATCACACACCGTCGCACGACCGTCAGCTCACAGACGCCTACGAACCGCGAGGCCAACAGATCCAGGGACCCGCGTGACATGAAGGATCCTGACCTGTTTACGACCCCGGCCACCCGGCGCCAGACGCTCATCACCGCGCCCGTGGCTTCTTCGACCGCATCGGCGCCTCTTGCCAGCCACATGCCGTTTGCACACAACATGCTCTTGCACAAGTACTCGCTGCAGGGCGCCGAGAGCGGCCTTGCTGCCGACTACAAGAAGCGCCTCCACTGTGTGCGCATCCGCGCCGAGGGCCAGCAGTTTATGCTCCAGACGGAGACCGCACGTCAGTGTGTGCAGTGGATTGAGGCGTTTCAGGCGGCCACAAACGTGGCCCTCGACCTCGACGTGCGCCCCATGCCCGTGCAGCAGACGCTCCCCCGCCGCCGCCGCCGTCCTGGTGCCCGTCGCCCCGCCGCGACCACGACCACGACCGCCGCTGATGCCGAAACGACGGCCAACATTCCGCCGACGAGCGACACTGACCCCGCGTGGGCCGATACCCCGGAAGGCAACGCCGCTGCCGTTGAGGCCGCCGAGCGCGCCGCACGCGAAGCGGCCGCCCGCGAGCGTGACCGCATGCTCGCAGAGGACCAGGCGGCCAACGTTGGCGACTTCCAAGTGTAGTGTAGACGACCAGACCACAAAAACAGAATCCCAAGACCCGGCTCCGCTCATCCGGTTCCCCCTGCCCAGAATCCCCCAATCAYCCCACCCCCTCCCCCCTGCATARCATCCCGCCCACCCAGCCCCTCCCGTCCCACACCATGGCACATCGCAAGGACGGGCGGCGAGAGCCCCCACCCTCTGCTCTCTCCACCCTGTCCTCGGCTGCGAACGGCACGCTTTCCCTAGCACGCGAGGCCGTCATGGCGAGCGTTGCACCCGAGCACCGGCGCCAGGAGAGCATCCGCATCCTCTCTGACCGTGAGTTTGCTCTTTCCCCCAACACACCTGGGCTTGGGCAACCTCGGCCGTAGCTGACCCGCCCACCACAGTCGCGCCTACGCTCATGCAACCCCGCTTCGCCGCACCCCGCCAGGGCTCCAGTCTCGCCCGCCCCCCACCACGCGCAACCTCGTCCCGCTCGCTCCTCCGCTTCCCCGGCAAGTCGTCCAAGCCGCCACCCACAGCGACATCGCTCGCCATTTTGGAGAACGCAGAGGGACTCGCGCGCCTCTCCCTCGATGCCACAGATGACGGCTGGACACAACCGAAACCCGGTGAAGAACGCGTGTCTCTAATCCGAGGATTCAAGGCCACCATCCCTTCCTCGGAGCTCTCCAAGCAGCGCCGCCGCGTGCTGCGTGGAGAGATTGTCGACGGCGAGATTGGCGCAACAGACGGCAAGCTCGGCCTCAAGAAGCTCGGCGACCGCGCGCGCGGCCTGCTCACCGAGGGCGACAGCGGCGACGAGGGTGACCTCGCGATCGGACGCAAAAGCCGCCGGAGGAAAAAGAAGCGCGACGCACGGCGCAACTCGGCCGGCCACCTCGAGAGCAAGCTGCATCTCGAGGACTTGGTCCAGCAGGCGGAGGAGATCACTCAGGACAAGGAGAACCTGCATATCCGACAGGTGCGTACTGTGCAAGACCTCGTCTGACATCAGACACTCATCAACGCGGAAATCTACGAGGTGTCTCAGAAGATTGGCGCGCTCGAGGCGATCCGTCGGCGGTTGGAAACCTCGCTGCTAAAGCTGCAGGAGGAGGGTCTTGAGCTTGATGACGAGTACGAGGGCGTGCAGGAGCTCATGACGTCGCCGCGAGTCACCTCCGCCGCTGCTGCTGCCACCGGTGTCAAGGCGCTCCCGTCGACCAACACTGTAAAGTCGTCGCGCCGACGCAAGGGACCCGCATTCCTCCCCTCGGAGCACGACGAGCTGCCGTCAGGCGTCGCCTTTTTAGTGGGTAAACCTGTCAGTGTCGCTGACAGCAGTCTCTTCATGGTCATTCTGCACCAATCACCGCCCTCGACTTTGACGAGCCGTACGGCATGCTGGTCACTGCGGGCCAGGATGAGATCGTCAAGGTGTGGGACCTGTGCGACGGCGAGCAGATTGGCGAGCTGCGCGGGCACAAGGGGATGGTCAAGACGGCGCAGGTTGAAGACACGCTGTGTCTTACCGGCGGCGTCGACGGAACGATTAAGCTCTGGGACCTGCGCCTTGTCGAGGACTATGAGGACCGCCTCGCACGCGCTGACCACCGCCCCGGACCGTTCGAGGAGTTTGAGCAGGGCGGCGGCGGGGAGGAGGACGGGCCGTGTGTGCGCACGCTCGAGGGCCACTCGAAGAGCATCACATCAATGTACTACGAGGACAGCACGCTCGTGACGGGCTCGGCCGACAAGACGATTCGCCAGTGGGACGTCAACACTGGCCAGTGTGTGCAGACAATGGACATTTTGTGGGCCATTTCCAACCCCCCGCCTGTTCCGCAGAAGCCGCGCACGTTGCGTCACCGCTCCTCGACATCGTTTGGCTCGGTGCAGTATGACGATTTGCTCCCCAGTCTCGGTAGCCCCGGCGGCACGCTGCCGCTCTCGACATCACCGGAAAGCAACACGTTCCTTGCGGCCAACTTTGCCGTCGCGACGCCGCCGTATTCGGATGGCACATGGGACATGTACACCGACTTTGTCGGCGGCGTGCAGTTCTGGGGCTACGCGCTCGCGTCGGGCTCTGGCGATGGTGCCGTGCGTCTCTGGGACATGCGTACCGGCCAGGCGCACCGCACGCTCAACGGCCACACTGCGCCGGTTACGTGCATCCAGTTTGACGAGCACTACATTGTATCGGGCAGTCTCGACAAGACTATTAGGGTGAGTCAAGGTCTGCCTGTCACTGCTGACCGCAGATATGGGACTTTCGCATGGGCGACGTCGCCGAGCTGCACCGGTACGAGCACCCTGTCACGGCGGTGCAGTTTGACAGCCGCAAGGTTGTCGCGTGTGTGGGCGAGAACGGCGTCGAGGTGTACAACCGCACAACGCTCGAGCACAAGCGTCTGGTCGTCAACGGCCACACCAAGCCCTCCGAGCGTCTGCGGTTCATCGACAAGTATCTCGTCAGTGGCGGCCGCGACGGGTACGCCAAGGTGTGGGCGATGTAGCATGCATCTCAATCTGCATAGGACAGGAAGATGGACGTGGACGGGAAGATGGACGGTGGACGGAGAGGCGCTTTTCGGAGTGACTCTGGACGCCGGGATTTGAACTGTTCGACCCGCTCCGAGAATCGAACGCCGATGCGATGGCCGATGCACCAGTCGGGTCGCATGCAGGGCCTGACCCCGGCCAGGGTAAATGACGCGCACTGTGCGCTGTGCGCCTGGCGCCGGATGCACCCGGCCCCTTCCCCACGGAAATGGATCTGGACAACGGCCGCGGCCCACCGGCTTTGCAGCGAGTGTGCAACGGTGCGCCGCAACGGGCATCGGCCAAGTAGCCACACGTGGACGCGCCCGAGCGATGCTCCGAGGCTGGGCCAGCAGCGGCTTGATGCACGCACCTACAACTCTGTGATGCGCTTCGCTGTGCATTGCATACGACTGACGGCGTGCACCCTTCTCGACCATGTGCTTGCCACAGTTTCAGCTGACGTTTCAACGCTCATCACACGAATGCTTACTGCTTCTGACTGGGCGCTGTTGGATTGGTAGTGTTCACCGCGCTCGTCCGGCGTGGAAGTGCTTGCAGAGCTGACCGGTTGGGGCTAAGGTGTTCTAGCCGGGGAGAAGCCGCAAAAGCACGGCCGCGTGCGGCGTCTTGATGGGGATGTCCTTCTGCTCGGAATAACAGGTCGAGGGACTGGGCAGGCCGGGTCCGAGAACGATGGAGACGTAAGGCAAGCCTGGCGACTGTTCTTTGCTGAGGAAACGTGAACTGTACTGCTGCAAGTAGCCGTCCTCACGGATCTCGGCCTTTGGACTTGTGGGTTTGGACATCGTGGAGTGCTCAGTCGGCCGACCGATGGCTTGAGCTCCAGATCGGCACTTTTCGACTCGATGGACTCATGTCCTCCCTCGCCTCTTCCTGCGTCCACTCCACTTCCTTCAACCTAACGTTCGCGCGGGACAGCTCTGTCGAGAGGTGGGAGGACAACTGGAGACGCAACCGCACTGTGCGTGCAATGTCGATGTTGAGACAATGACAACTTGAGCAGCTCGCACCGCAACGCCTTGCTCCGAAGGCCGTGTGGAATGGCTGCCAGCCGGTCAGACTCGAATACCCTCCACATCCTGGGTCCGTCACGGCGTGGGAACTTGCTTCAGCATGGGCGCCTCCTCGACAGAGCAAAGTTAGCAGGCCCCGGCGATGCTGAAGACGTTAGAAGCGTAAGCAGCGGCCAGGCACCACTCGACCTGCCCAAGAAACCCTTGTCTCGTCATGTTTGCAGGACCTGGATTGCCGGGCACTAGCGCCTGCCATTTCGACCCCATTACTGGGGTGCGTGGTGCTGCCCAAAACCCCATATCTACCTATGCCGGGCAACGACGCTATAGCACGGCCCAGCTGATCAGGTCTTTCAAGCGGCCTCTCTGAACTGTGCACGTTTTCGCAGAAGACATGTGCGGTGCTCACGGGCCGCATGCTACTACACCACTGGAGTCTTTCGATTCGACATGAATCGTTGAGCTCCATGGCGTGCGTCGCAGCCATCAGAGCAACTAACTGTTTTTCGGCAGAAGTTACCGCGGGAGATCCACAGCGCTGCGCAAGTCTCTCGGCCGGCCCAGTCCTGCCCGTTTCACGCTTCGATGCCTCTCATGCCACCATCTGCTTCGGCTCAGTCCAGTCCGATTTACACAGGCTTCAGCCCCCAGATTCTCAGGCTTGACCCGCAGGTTTAAGCATGGGAAGCGTCGACGCCAAGAGTTACACCGCTCAGTGGCCGCGGTTTAAACCTCGGTCAAGACCTCAAGAAACCGATGACATTCGGCAACACGGAGCGAGCTACAGACTTATTACGTGTTCGGGTGGAGCCTCCAGTTCTAGCGAGACTAGTCTGTGGCTTCCGCTCCACAAGGTTGCAGAGCAAGCTTATCGCCCTAGATTGAGGAGCTGCGCGATGTGGAACCGAAAGGAACATCTCCAAAAGCACCACGAACGCAAGCAATCCAAGTTTCTTTGATCCATACGCAATGGCACAGGAACTGACTCCACGCTCCCAGACATATTCCAGACGAAGATACACATTGAAACGCCCACCAATCACCATGTGGAACTTCCATATCCATGCTCTCGTGTAAACGACATCCTCCAGCGGCGGGTGGTGAACGCTCCTGATGTCAGATCAATTGATAGGCTTGTCTCTCAACCTCACAGATGGGTCCCTATGGAACCGGTCCTGGCCCCAAATCTGGAGGTGCACCTACTGCAACGGCAACTATGATCCTAATATAACCGCCAAGCCATGGAATGGACTATGGTCGTTGACAATGAACCGTTCGTGCTGGCTGAGGCTTGGGAGGTGGGGGTGGAGTTGGGGGAGGAGAGCAAACCACACAGCCATCTCCAAACAGATAGCAGATGTGCGTCATTTGCTCGTGGAACAAGTCGTAAGTCGTAACCCCCAAAAAATCACAGGAAAAGGGTGAATAAATCGAGAAAAAGGTTGACTAGTCCTGGCACAATCTCGCATTTCCCCATAAACCTGGCATCCGTCCCATAGTTTTCTGAGGTGTTTGTCGATGGGGTGGACAGGCTCTATTGGGGCCGCGGTTCATGCAAGGCTTATCTACCCTGGACGATAGTGACGGTCACGTGTTCGGCAACGAGCCGGCCTCAACGTCAGCATTGTGAGTGGGCAGTTGTTATCACATGTGACAGCGAACAATAGCCGGCAATGGTGGGTCTTGAGGAGAGCAATACCGAACAGGGAGAGCAATACAATTATGTTGGCGATGGCTATCTCCACGTTTGGGGTTCCACGGGTGGGCAGGTCGTGAAGCGTCTAGAGGCAACGGGTCTGAGGCAATAGAAGACTGACAACAAGTTTATGCATTCGCGGCTTTCACTCTATTGCTTCCAGCTGTGTGTGTTGGTGAGCAGCACGGTAGCACCCTCGTCTGCAGAACACTCGAACGGCCCGTGCTTCTGGCCAGGCGGACGGCAAGCATACTCGCCCGCGCCGACCCACCGCTCGAGGGTGTGGTCGTAGATCTTGCCCGAGACGACAAAGATCTCCTCCCTGTGGTCAGCGGGCTAGTGGCGACGTGGACTCACCAGTAGTTGTGGGTGTATGTACCGTGGGGCTGCTTCCATCCGGGAGAGTAGATCTGCAACTTGGTCTCGTTCTTGGTATCGGGACTGGAATCAGCTACGCTACAGTGGGTATACGGACTCGAAGCTCAGGATCCTGTCGTCAGCGGCCGCCCTATCTATCCGCTTACTTGTCGGTGACGCCCTTGAGGATGGGGACGTCCTTTGCGTCCATCGCCATGAAAAAGTGGCTCTCGTTCTTGACCATGGTGGAGTGTGGTAGGAATGGAGGCCCGCTGCCGTGGGAACGGGCCTTTATGAGGACGGCATTGAGTTCAAGTCGGAAGTCGGTTCGGTTAGCATCGGTGGAGGTGTCGGCATTGTCACAATCCCGACCATCACCGCTCTTGGAATGCCGACTGTCCCGAGTCAATCGTCCCAAGTAGATGATGCGATCTCTCAGTCTGGCTACTTATTCACGGCCTCTTGCTGGGACAATGTTTCCCCAACGACCATGACGGCAAACGGCATCACCACCGACAACGGCAGCAACGCCAACCCGTACTCGGACCACCACCTCGACTTTTCCTGGGCCCCGCCTCTGTATGAACAGAACATTCACCAGGGACGCCGCGTGAGAATTATTTGCATCGGCGCTGGCTTTAGCGGACTCTGCGCTGCGATCCACTTCCAGGACAATCTTGACAACTTTGATCTCCAGATTTACGAGCGCGCTGATGATGTCGGCGGTGTCTGTGAGTTGGGGTCCCAGTCGCGCCCCTTGGTTGCCAGGCTGACGGCAGGGCACCAGAACACGTACCCCGGCGTGGCCTGCGACGTGCCGAGCCACAGCTATCAGTATTCGTTCTGCGAGAAGACGGACTGGTCGGCGTACTATGCTCCCGGAGCCGAGATCCAAGGCTACCTGAGCAATGTTGCAGACAAGTACAACCTCCGGCAGTACATCAAGGTGCGCCACAAGGTCGAGGCTGCACGATGGGACGAGGCGCGTGCCAAGTGGATCGTAGACGTTACAGACTCGGCAAACTTTACCTTTCAAGACGAGGCGGACTATGTGCTCTTCGCGACCGGTCTGCTATCCAAGCCGCTATGGCCGGAGAACATTCCCGGCAAGGAGACTTTCAAGGGGTGCATGGTGCACTCTGGCGACTGGAAAAGCGCGGGTCTCGACAACGTCGACTGGGCCAACACTCGCGTCGGAGTAATCGGCGTTGGCGCAAGCGGGGTGCAGATCGTGCCAACGCTACAGGCAAAGGCTAGGCGGGTCCTCAACTTTGGGCGGAGCAGACGTAGGTCACCCATGTAATGGGTCTGACGGCAGTGTGGCTTACCGGCGGCTGGGGCTCAAAGATGATGGAGCGTCTGCAGGCGCGCGAGAAGATGGGCGCCAACTGTGAGTCCTCCAGTGGCAGCGCTGAAACCAGACCACTTTACCGACGAGGACAAGCAAATGTTCCGCAACCCCAAGATGTACCGTGCGTTCAGGTCTGAGATTGAACAGGACCTGGGCTCGACGCACGAGCTATCTTTCAGGGTGAGTGAGAGTCTGGGCCCGCTGACAGAAGAACCACCCGATGCAGGACGTGTTCGGGGCCAAGTTTACCGAATCGATGCGTGAAAAGACCGCCGCGAAACCACATGTCGCAGAGGCGTTGCTGCCCGACTTTCCTGTTGGATGCAAGCGCCTGACACCTGGCCCGGGCTATCTCGAGGCGCTATCTCAGGACAATTGCGACCTCGTGACCGAGAAGATTGTGTCGTTTACTCCAAACGGCATTCTCACCGACGATGGCACAGAGCACGAGCTCGACATTATCGTCTGTGCCACAGGCTTTGACGTCTCTCTGTGCCCCGCATTCCCCATATATGGACGTGCCGGGAACATGCAGGACGTGTGGGCTCGCGAGTCGCGCACATACCTTGGCCTGTTTGCGGAGGAGCTCCCCAACGCGTTCAACGTCCTTACAACCCAAGCCGCGGCAGGTTCTGGCTCTCTCCTGGTCGTTCTCGAGCAGCAGTGCGCGTACATTACAGAGATTCTAACAAAGTGCCAGCGGGACGGGTACGCAAAGTTTGCACCCAAGAAACAGGCGGTAGACGACTTTTTACGCTACACCGACGACTACTTTAAGCGGACGGTGCTCACGACAAGCTGCAAGAGCTGGTACAAGAACGGCAGGGACGGGGAGGCGACGATCCGCGCAATCTGGCCTGGTTCTGGCTCGCACTGCTACATGGCTCTGCGTAACCCCCGTTGGGAGGACTTTGACTGGGAGCGCATGGAGGGGATGCATCACACGCAGAGCTGGCTCGGGAATGGCTGTGCGCCGCAGATGGATGGCGCGCAGGTGCACGTCGCCATGCGGGGCTTTTACAAGACGCACCTGCTGTTTGATAGCACTGTAGAGGTGGCTGTAGCATGAATTCTCTCAAGTGGGCATTGTATCAAGAGTGGGCATCGGCATTCCGTACGGCGTCGGCATTGTGGGGCTTATCACCTGATACAGGACTGTCACCAGATACAGACAATGGCTGTCACTTTACTGTTGCATTCACACCATGAGCGACGAGCAACCTTCCAAACGGCCCCGGGTGCTGCAGGCTTGCGAGGCGTGCCGCGATGCAAAGCTCCGCTGCGACCTCGGCGACCCAGGCGCACCCAAAGACCCTCCGTGCCGCCGCTGTTCACGATCGGGCCGCGAGTGCCGGTTTGTTGGGAGCCATCTTCACTCGAAACCACGCAAGATGCGGCGGAGGACAAACATCAACTCCGAGTGAGTGAATCCTGAGATGGCGCTGATGCAGACCGTCCGCCTCGGTGTCGCCGGTCCGCACGAACGTGACGTCGCCGCTCGCCCGGGCACCAGTATACTTTGGGAGCAATCTCGAGACGCCAGCTGATGCTCTGCGCATCTTGTGCGAGGCAGCAGACGAGGAGAGGATTCCCGTCCCGCCGAAAGAGCCGGCAGGAAGGATATGGGGACGGTGGGGACCTGTACGGGACGGCCTGTTGACGGCGGAGGAGGCTGGCTTGCTGCTCAGCTTGTGAGTACAGCATGGTCGCGCCGCTGACAAGAGCTTTGTCCAGCACCTTTCTCCCCTGCATCCGGTTGTACCTGTGCGCCTGTTGGACAGCGACAACTTTTCAGAGCTATTAGACGAGCCCGTGCTGTTGAGTGCGATTACCCTCGCAGCGTCTCGGTTCCACGATCTTGGCGCTTCGTTTGACGCCGCCGAGCCATCGCGTTCAAAGGTTATCCAGGGAAAGCTCGCCGCTTGGGTGCTCGCCCGCCTCGGGTACCTTTCCATGGGCGAGTGAGTTGCTCCAAGCTGCCGCTTACCCCAGCCCGACTTTCCGGACCATCGGCACGGTCGAGGCGCTCCTTGTGCTCTCAGAGTGGCCGCCACGAGGTCTCCTCGTAAAGGACCCGGCCGGAGCGGCGGCCCAAGCAAACTCGCCACCCTCGGCTTGCAAGCTTTTTGACGACCTGTCGTGGACTCTGACGGGACTTGTAAGTTGCCACCAGACACCGCTGAGACAGGCACTCCGCATTGCCCAGGAGCTCTCTATCGATGACGAGACGACATTTACCACCGAGTGGGACACCCAGCGGCGCGTCGACGCCTGGATTAGTGCGTGTTACTGCCAGCCCCGCTGATGCAGACTGCTTATCTGCCGACCGACATGTCTCTGTCCGTCTCGGCCGTGCATCCCTCCTCCAAGCCAGTGCGTCATACTGTCGGGCTCGTCTAACCACAGAAATGTCGACCAACTGGTGGCACGCGCTCGGCATGGTCATGTTCGAGCCAGTCGGGCCTCACTCCTACCGCAAGCTCAGTGATGCCTCGTGGCGGGAGACACAAGTCATCTCAGAGCTCACTCACGTGGGTAGCAGCTATGCACACGCTGACGCCAGAACCTCGGCCTCTTGCAGGAAACTCTCTACGCGTCGCCCGCGCTCACAGCCGATCTTATCCGCACACGGCGGTTCGAGCCCATTCTGCACCGCCTCAAACCCGAGCTCGACAGCCTTATGCAATGGATCGCCCCGACGAGCATCGATCGCGATGTTCTGGAGGACTCGGTCCCAGGGATGGAAGACGAAGAGTTACGCGAGATTCGCATGCGCATCGAGATCGACTATGTCAGGTGGGTGGCGGTGAGGAGCTCTCTGACGACAGGCTCTACGCCAACGCGCTGAGCATGCGTGCCGCCCACGCCCGCCTGTCCGAGCAGCTAAAGTCGAGCGCCCGTGTGTTCGAAGGGTCAGTGCTGCGGTGGGCCGAGGCACCATTCCTACTCGAAGTGGTGGCGGCCGCCATGTCTCTGATGAAGTGCGGCGTTGCACTGCACCGGCGCGGCGTGCTCAAGTACTGCCCTGGAAGGATCTTCCTGCGCCTTGTGAGTCTGGTTCTGCATCATTGCTGATAAAAGATGTTTGCAGCGGTCTTTCTCATGAAGGCGCTGTCGTTTGGGGCTCTGGTGGAGCCCGAGGCCGAGGTTGTCGAGCTCGAATACTCGCTCATTGACGCGTTCCGCGAGGCCGCAGTGGACGACGACCATCTCTCGTCCCAACTCGCATCCCTTCTCACTCGTCTGTTCCCCCTACGCCCCGATGAGCCTGACCCGCTGTCCTTCCTCAACTTTGACCTGGCGGCGACGGGCGCCGTCGACATGAGCGCGTTTGCTGCAGCGCTGGGTATCGATCCCGAGAACCTCGAAGGAAGCGCAGGGTTCAACCCAGGGGGGCTCGTGCCTTTCATAGAGGCGATGCTCGCCCCCCAAGACTTGTAGTAAGGGTCGCAGCGGGTGACAGTGAGTGTGCAGAGCGAATCCTTCAAGCTGGGTCAATAAGAAGCTGGAACTCTTGCTTCTTTGCTTCTTCATCGTTCCCACTGTTATTGTTGTCATCACGCCGAGGTCGCGGTAGCCACCCGCTTGTGTATTGCCCCCACATGCACCATTCACTCCACACCATTCGCTGTTACTCTACGTTGCCACTCTCCCTTCGCCACCACCACCACCATGAACCGCGCCTCTGCAAACGATATCTGGATGGCGTTGACTCCCAAGGAACGCAAACGCTACAGTGAACAGGAAGCCAACATTGTTGCCGGAGTCGACAGATTCTTGGTTTCGTTGTTGACACTGTTGGAACCACTCCCCCCCAAGATCCAAAGCCTCGCGCAAGAGAGAGAGGTTGCGGCAAGCCTCCGCACGCTCGAACCGGACACTCCTTGGACTGCCCCATCCCCACCCATTCTTAGGGTGTTTCCTTGCCTGTAGGACGCCTTTCCCCAATCGCTGCTTCCGTTCATCCATCCCAAGGACAAGGTGGTTGCCTAATTTCCCCCAACGTTCGTCGGTACGTCTCCTGCAAACAACACCGTACTCACAATAGTGGCGCCAAACCGCCTTACCACCGCCGCAAAGAACGCGGCCCAGTGCATGGCGGCAGAGGACATGGACTCTAGCATTGATCTGGAGATGGCGTGTAACGACTTTCGCCAAGCCTGCAGAGATCTTCAACAGAGGTCAGGCAAGATCGACGAGCGAGACTGTTTCGACATTGACGACCTTGCCCAGTGCACCCACGACTGCGTAAAGAACAGCAGCTTCGCTCTGAACTGAATATTGAAATGGACCGTTTCGTTAAAAAGTGCAATCGGATTCGTGCAGCAGCCGAGAATGGCTGTAAATATGAATCATTTGTGCCACTTTGCCTCCTCTCCTTGCGGTGGAATCGAGTCATTTAAAGAGCTGGGAAGCAACTGCCTCGTTTCGTCTAGCGTCTTTTCCTTTGGCAGCGACCGCCTGCTCGATCCACGAGAATGGCCTGTCAGCATTGCGCTCTCGGACGTCTATGGCCAGCTGGATCGGTCAGAAGGCGCGGCGCACGGCGAGGCCTCGACGGATGAACTGCTCTTGACATAGAAGTGGAATGAACTCGCCGCCGAGCCATTACCTGCCTTCCGAGGAAGCCGACAACAACGGACGCACACGAGACTCTTCCCAGCGACACCGGCCACCAGTACACCGCATCCTGTCCCCAATATCGGAGATGCGGCTGTGCCGACAGCGCCACCTCAGTGCCAAGCTTTCTCACAGCCGATAATTGGGCACCTAATCGACAAGCACGCCTGTAGTCTGCTCCGCCACCGAGAGCAACCAACGATCCAGACTCGGTGTAGCAACGATGTTGGCTCTTGAGTTCTAGAAGGACTTCCGGCCATTAGTCTTGGCGGGACAGAGGCTGGCAGTCTGTGTTGCTTGATCCCCTTTGGTGATCCCTCTCCAAAGCACTCTCTGGGTTGACACCGCTGCTACACGATGTCATGGGTCGATAACCAGCCCCAGGACTTGGCCAGCTGTTTTCTCTGTGTGGGGCGTAGGCTGTTTCTAATCTGGTCTGTTTCAGAGGAACCTGAGGCTGGGCGCTCCAGCCCATCTAAATTATTCCCATCTTGCCACCGTGTAGGAGTCGTCGTTGCACCAATTGAGGAGAGCTGCGCAACCCGATGATGGACACTGCGTACGCGTGTCTGGGATATGGGAACATGGGAACACGGGAACACGTCCAAGTTCGTCAGTGCTTGGCATCGGCGCTCAGCCTGTGAATGGGTTTCCTAACATCCACACAGCGGTTACAGCCCAGCACCTGATACATCTCTCCCAACCGTAAAGAGGCTGGCGAAAGTAAACATTTGGACTGGAATGTATGAGCATACACGACTTACGTCTCGACCTAAAGCCCAGCGACCATACGTTCTGCGGTGCCAGGAGCGCAACCACTTGTGGAGATTCCCGCACTCACGCTCCGGTTGGGCAAGCTTGCTTGTTCTTTCACCTCATATGGGACAGATTTCATGAGACCTGCTAGATATCAAGCCAAGCTTACCGCTCTCAGCTGCGTGCAATGGCGGTGGCAGCCGCTGTGTGTCATACATCTACACCACTCCCCTTTCGTTTGTCGCCTAGCCACCACACAAACCGAAGAAACCCTCGGCACTTTCCACGGCCACAAGTGTTCCCCACAGCTGGCCGCTGAGATGGGACAGTGAGGCGGGCTTGGACTTGGCGGCTCGGGTGCGCAGTTGGTGGTGAACCCGCGAATGTAACAAAGCTCGCCAGGAAATGATATATAACAGGCCATCTGAGGAGCTCTCAAGTCATCAACTCTCGACTATCAACACCGCCCTCAATCTACGATGCTCTTCACCAAGGTCACCGCCCTCACCCTCCTCAGCTGCATCGCTGCTGGTGCCGCCCCCTACAAGCCCAAGCCCGATGGTTGCACTCAGATCCACCCCGACCACGACTACGACAAGTGCGTCACGATCAAGGTCATCCACGAAGGCTACAACCCCAAGGACGGCTACAAGCCCGACCACAAGGACGGCTACAAGCCCGACCACAAGGACGGCTACAAGCCCGACCACAAGGACGGCTACAAGCCCGACCACAAGGACGGCTACAAGCCCGACCACAAGGACGGCTACAAGCCTTACCGCAAGGAGCACGCCCGCAGCGACGCCTACAAGCCGGACGACAAGCACCGCGACGGCAAGAGGCGTTACGAGATTGTGATGTGAGCGCAGCGAGTCGCTTGGGCTGACAGGAAGCGAAAAGTGCGATGGCTCGCCTTACCAGGACTGGATTGTCAAGGACTCGTTCATCCAGTCTGCCGCCCCCGACCTGCGCGACTGGTGCGTCTCTGGTGAGGCCGGTAAGTTTCCTGCCCTCCGAACTTTACTGACCCGCAGACCACAAGGGCAACTTTTTCAACGGCGGCAAGATTAGCCTCGAAAAGTGTGACCCCAAGGACTGCTGCAGGCAGGCGCCGGGGAAAGCGTTGCCATTGGGGAGGTCGATGGAGACGCCTGCGAGTCAGCGCTGCTGGTGAGCTCACTTACCCTTGTCCTTGAGAGTAAAGGTGTAGTGCTTGTGGTCGTAGCACCACTCCTGGGCGCAGTCCTTGGGGTCACACTTTTCGAGGCTAATCTTGCCGCCGTTGAAAAAGTTGCCCTTGTGGTCTGCGGGTCAGTAAAGTTCGGAGGGCAGGAAACTTACCGGCCTCACCAGAGACGCACCAGTCGCGCAGGTCGGGGGCGGCAGACTGGATGAACGAGTCCTTGACAATCCAGTCCTGGTAAGGCGAGCCATCGCACTTTTCGCTTCCTGTCAGCCCACCGACTGGGCACA